>JADRCD010212256.1:0-13738 GCA_019843815.1 Montemys delectorum | reverse complement strand
GAGAGGCAGAGAGGCAGAGAGGCAGAGAGAGGCAGAGAGGCAGAGAGAGAGGGGCAGAGAGAGAAGGGCAGAGAGAGAGGCAGAGGCAGAGGCAGAGACAGATCTTCATGATGGTCTATAGCCAGTTCCAGGCCATCGAGGGCTGTATAATGAGACCTTCTCTAAATCTTTTTTAATGTATATACCTGTGTAATACATAACTATGGGCTTCTTGTTTAACTTTTCCCTTAGCTCCTCCTTAATTCATATAATCGTGTGCAAATAGAATATGCACACAAATACACATTTTATCAATAAATGTCTTATGTTTTTCCCACTCAGCAGACCCCTTGAAGTTCACCAAGAAGACTTCTGAAGGACTCATTCTCCTCGGTGCCTGACCAACAGATATATAGCTGGGGTAGAATTTACCCACGGGATGGGTGTGTTGGAGTCTCCGTTCTCTGGGACGGATTGTCATGTCTGTTCTCAACCTGTTGGTTTGTTTGTTCTTTTCAGGGACACTGGGCATGATGGGCGGATTTACATTGTAGAAATATCTAGATGTTAAAGATGGCCCTTTGGGGACTGCAGAGGTGGTGCGGCAGTTAAGACCTCATACTCCTTTCCCACAGTTCCCAGCATCCACACGGCAGTTCATAACCATCTGACACCCACTTCTGGCCTCTATGGGTGCTGTGTACACATAGTACACAAACATGCAGACAAACGCCCACAGACAAAACAACAATAAATCTTTAAAGGAGACTTTCTTCTAACTTTAATTACAGGTTACATAGTCCCTATTACTGTTCCATCTGCCCCTGCACCGCCCCCGGTTGTGAGAAAATGACTAGTGGGCAAATAACACTGATTCTATGTATGTGTGTGTGTGCTTGAGTGTAAAACACTGATGTACATATGTACATACATATACTTAAATACCAGTGTTTTCATGTCTAGGTACCTAAGAGTGGGATTGATGGATCAAACGAATACATACTTTCAATTTCTGAAGCTGTTGCCAGTTGACAAAGGGTTATTGAAATGTACATGTCTACTATCAGTGTGAGAACTGTGTGTCCTGCATTCTGGCAATGGAAACCACCTTCCGTTTAATTTCAGTCTGAAACAGATGAAATAACATCTCGTTTTGATTTGCATTTCCATATGTATTAATCGTTGTGAGCTTCTCCTCCTGCACACACTGACCACCTGAGTGCTCTTTCCAGATGCTGCTGCTGCTGTTGCTGCTCCCAGTTGCTCCCTTTTCAGTTGGGTGGTTTGTCTGTTTGCCTTTTCTCTACTTATAAAACCTCCTTCGTTATTGCTTTTAATTATCCATTTCTCCTTACAACTTTGTCATTTGTCTGTCTAAAACATTATTTTATTTTACTTTATGTGTATGGGTGTTTTGCCTGTATGTCTGTCTGTGCACTGTGTGCATATAGTACCCACAGAAGCCAAAAGCTAGAAGCCAAAAGGCATCAGATATCTTGGAGGTGGAGTTACAGATGGTGGTGAGCCACCATGTGGATGCTGGGAATCAAACCCTGGTCCTCTGGAAGAGCAGCCAGGGCTCTAAACGACTGAGCCATCTCTCCAGAGCCTTGTCTATTGTTTTTACTTTTATTTTACCATACAAAACTTAAAAAAATTGTTACAATATGTCTTTTTTTTTTATAGCTTCTGGGTTTCCCATTTTAGTTTATTAAGTACCCCTCCCTGTCTCTGTATTGAGCCTGTAGCTTCCTAAATTTCTAAAATTGTTATTGTCTTATTTTTTCACATTTGTCTTTAATCTATACAGAGTTCATACTTGTAAGTAGTATAAAATAGGAATCCAGTTTTATTTTCTTCTAGATGGAAGTTGACTTGGCACCATTTATTAAATAATCCATTCTTTTTCATGGAATTGAAATACCAACTTTGTCATATAGTAAATTCTCATATGTATACTTGGTCTATTTCTGGGCTCTCTATTTTATTCCACAGATCCATTTATCTATTCCCATGCCAATACCAAATTGATTTAATTACAGAGGTTTTATAGTTCAGTCTGGTGTCTGGGAAGACAAGTCTCACTCTTCTCTTTTCATTTTTAACATTTTTATTTGCCTTTCTCAAGCATTTATTCTGCTATGTAACTTTGAAATCATTTAATTCATTTTCTCCTCCAAATAAAAATCTCCTCATCCAATTAAAATCACATCAAATATATACATTAATTCTGGTATAATTGATTTTTCTATCAGTATTCTTTTATTATTTCCAAAGATATTTGCTGAGTACTTACTTCATGAATATGTATATATATTCAGCAGGAATGAGTGCTGACATCCACCACAAGATAGTACAAGATCACTCATAGCAGCTTTATGCAGTAAACAAAACCACTACTATCCCAATAGAAGCAGGAGTAAATAGTGGTATATTAATTATACCACACAGCCATGGAAAGGAATCAACTTTGGATACCTGCAGCCACATACACGAGTCTCACAGGCAGGCTGAGCACAGGAAGGCAGATAGAAGAGTCTTAGTAACTGCTCTTAGAAGATTTCAAAGTCAGGCCTGCTACACGTCGGGTAGAATAGTTCCTCCTTTGCGAGGTGAATACATATGGGCCACAAGGGGACAAGGGACGCTTCTGGGCTGGCTTATGCTATGTTTTTCTCCTGGCCAGGGATTGTATGAATTCACATACCTATTTTTTAACTCTTATACTTGAAAACTTTTATTTTACTGTTCTAAGCAGTATTTCAATTAAGATAAAGAAGAATAAAAAGATATTTCACTATCACAAAGGCTTTCTCCCCCTCGTGCATGCCGAGGGCGACAAGTCTGCGTGGTTTCTGCCTTCTTCTTCCCTCTCTGAAAAATATGATTTTCTTGTGCTTTCTAGACTGGGCTTTTGCAGTCCTGAGGCTTCTGCAGCTGTTAATCACATGATGATTTTCTAACCCCTCCTCCCTTAATAAATTTATTAAAAAGCCTCTCTGGGTGGACTGCCTTGTGGAGGAGCAACAGACTTGGGCCAGCCAGCTTAGACTCCCTCTCCCCAACTGGTCAATAAGAAACTATGGGTTTTTCTGCCTTACCCCCAAAAGAGTTATAAAAGTTCAGTAAGTGCCTGGAAAGCAGGCAAGACTCCACAATGCAATCTGGATCACCCATTACCAATTTGCTTTGCTCACCCACCGTAGTGGCTGGGCCTTATGCTTCCTAGGGGAAAATGAGCAGTTTGGATGCCTGCTCCCTCCTTCTCCTTCTCCCATCTCATCCGCTCTCCTTTGTTCTCCATCAGTGTGTTCCCTAATGGGGGGGGGTGTTCTATATTTGTGGCTCTTTGGGGAGAAAACTTGGAGCCCAACTTGGGGTCTCACACGTAACCCCAAGACTGCAAGCGTTGAGATGTTGCCTGCAGCCGTTATAAAATGCTGCTTGCCATGTGGCGCTGCTGAGTTGCAGTTATTTCCTGCCATTTTGTATTTCGGATCTCTGGGGTAGTGAGTGACTCACGCTTTCCAGTTCAATGTGAGGACATGTCCCACCGAGTTGACGGCCTGATGCTCCTGGAGGACATTCCTAAACCACCACTCACCAAGTTATTAGAAGTCTAACTCCTGAAATCACTAATCCCCAAATAGCCTCTGTTCTCTCAACTGCTGGCTTCCATTCTTTGATTTTATGCACAGTAGTTCCCAACTCAAGGCCAAAAATTCTACCCCATGCCGAGCCACTTTCAAAGGAGAACCAATATGCTAAGACTGGAGGGGGATTTTCAATAGCGGCTAATTGTCAGTTTGTCTAGTGAAAAGAGCTTCCTCTCTCCCCCAGCAGCCTGGTTATTTGTTAAGGTTTTCTGGGGTTTTGGAGCACCTCACTGTTAGGGGCAGTTCAAACTCAGCGGTTTTAATTATTAATCAGGTCAAAGGCTGATGACAATTTTTCTCTTCAGGGAAGAGTCTTCAGAGTTCACAGTGGGGCATGTCCAGCCCCTTGTCCTGTGATGGATAGAGAGAAGTGGGCAAATGACTGAAGCCAGACCGGCCTCGAGTTTTCGTAATGGTCCCTTACTAGACAAGACTGTTTGGAAAGTCCTTTGAGCTGCCTGTGGGCTCCTTGTAAGGAATGTAGGTCTTTACCCTTTCTAAGGACGTGTGGTGTTCCAAGTTGAACAATTCCAGGTCAGCAGCGCACGTGATCATGCTGTATGTGCCCCTGCAGAGTGCAGAAGAGCTGGAGACTTTTCATATGTGTCCACGCTGGGATGTCTGCTTCTTCCTGGTAGCCGTGGGAAGGCCCCTGGTAGCTTTCCGTGGATTTTTTTTTTTTTTTTGCTGAGCACACCGAGGAAAAGGCATGAGGCTTATTTTCCAGCTTGGGCCTGTGACATCTCCAGACATGCTGACTTTGTGTTTGCCCCGCCTCCCCCAGGCTCTTTGGATCCCTAGAGATCTCCCTTCTCCTCTTGGCTTGAGACACCAAGCTTGACAAAATCCAGGGAAAGTCTTCCCCCTCTGCCTGTTCGTCAGCCATTCCAAACAATTCCAGCAGGGGCTGCCTGTCACCCTGGTTGCTAGGTAGAGTCCCTGGTTGCTAGGCCACCGCTGTTTCTTCCCAGCCTGGGAAAGACATACACATTTCCAGTGACCCACTGAATCATGTAGCCTCCCATCCAGCAGCAAAATGAGTAGATCCTAAACTTCGTTATGTGTGAACTCTGTGCCCAATGTAGATTAGTTCCAAATGGAAGAACAGGCGGTAAATCCTGGACATCCCTTAGAGAGGAGATCAAGTATGTCATATGGATGGTGGCCAGGCCATCTGGGAAGGTTCTCTCGACAAGGGCCTGGACTTGCCTTCCTGTGAACTCTCAAGATAGTCCCTCAAAGAGAAGAAAAATTGTTATCAGTCTTGACATGAACTTAGGGAACTTTCTCTGGTTCTAGTTCTGACACCCTTCACCTTACCTTCAGAAAACATCTTACGAACAACAAGAAACAGCCCCTGGTCCTAGGAGTAAAGGAGTATTAATCAAGTTTGAAAGGCTGACTTTACTGATCTATAACAAGACTATCACATGGATCTCAATGATTCTATGAGGCTATGGCCTTTACTCTATAATGGCAGAGTTTTCAGGAAACAGGATATAAGCAAGCTTCAGTGGACACCAGTTTGTTTAAGAAAGATTTATGGCCAGGTTTGGTGGCACACACTTTTATTCTCCACTTTCCAGAGGCAGAGGCAGGTGGATCTCTGAGTCTGCGGCCAGCCTGGTCTATATGAGAGTTCTAGGACAGCCAGGGCTGTTACACAGAGAAACCCTGTCTCAGGAAAAAAAAATTATATCAATTTTTTTTTAAATCTTCCTATTATGTGTTAGGCAAAATGCTAGGTGACTTATGACATTTAAGTTCCCACATCAATTATGAGAAAGACAAAACACTTAAGGACATTTCATTAAAATATTAGTCCAGGGGCATTAGGACAGCTCAGTGTGTGAAGGAACTTGCCACCAAGCCAGACAACCTGAGTTTGATCACAGGAACCCACATGGAGAAAGGAAAGCAATGACTTATGCAATTTTTTTCTGACTCCCACACACAAAATAACTGGAAAATTTTTCTTTTAAGCAGTTTAGGTTAAATTGTTACCATCTAGGGGTCTTGATAGGGTCCACTTTTCGAGGTCAGCCTGGCCTAGGATAGCCAGGACCACACAGAGAAACCCTATCTCACCCCCAGCCCCCAATATTAAAAAGCAGAAAAACTCCAGAATACAACAGGTGGCAGCGGGGGCAGGGGGCCCGAATCTCAGACACAACACACAGAATCAGCTGTTGAAAAAAGTCTTTGTTAGGAACAAAGATACACGGACAGTAAGACACACAGGAAGGGGCACAGAAAAGCAGAGGGGACCCTGAAATCTGCTCTCTCCTCGAGGGGTGGGGACTTTAAATGGTCTTTGAGGGGGAGTCTTTGTCTCCTAAGTTAGGTTTGTTCAATTTAAACAAAGACAGGGAGCCTGATACAACTTTTGGGTAAACATGTCCTGGTCTGGCCTTGAACTTATTAGCCCAGTCTGCCAGCAAGGGGGCCTAGAAGAAAAAACAAAACCAAAAACAAAACCAAAAACCAAAAAAAAAAAAAAAAAAAAGGGCAGACCGTTGTCTTAAGCTGTCAGGCCTTTGCTGAAGGTCAAGAAGCAGCCAGAAGTTTGCCGTCCTATCTTTATCCTCTCCCCGTGGCCCATCTCCTTGTCTGCTTACTTGGGATCCGTCTAACTTTTATTCCCTCAAAATAATTTGACTGAGGCTGTTGGGCTAAGACACCAGAGACCCAGGGTTTAACTGCAGAGTTGGCTCAATAGATCTAGTTGTCTGGGAACGTGCAGGTGGTAGGTTGGAGGAAATTTGACTAGTGGAGACCGAGGTGCTGGTGGGCCAGCCAAGGAGTTTCTTAGGAATAAGGGACCACGTGGAAGTAGAGCTTGGCTGAGCCTCGATGTAGAGATGACAGAGTCTCACCGGCATGCTTCACTCTTCTGGAGCTTCTCTGAGAGGAGGGCTTTGGATTCTTGTTGGCAGTGAGTAAATACTGGTGTCCAGTAGAGTGGTGCAGTACAGGAAACTCAGTCCGGCTCAGTAGGCATTTGAATGACAGGACAGGCATTTTTAAAGGAGCTGTCTTTAAAGCACCGAAGCAGACCGTGAACCCAAGATCTTAATTGGGAGAAAATGTAGATGAACCCTTGGGGCCAGTGTAGTTGGACTAGGTCCACTGAACTCCGGAAGAGACACACAGAAGCCTATAGAGAAAGGGGACAAGTAAGTACCTTTCTGTCCAGAGGCCTAGAGAGTACCCCCATCCGGGAGCCAGATCCTCAGAAGAGCCTGCATGCAGAAGATTCTGGCAATGGAGTTGACCTCTAGCTGAAGCTGAAGTATGAGCATGCGCTATAGCCAAGCTGCAAAGAACTGAAAGTGGGGAGCAAGAAATTCTGGGTAGCCCAAAAAGATCTGTTACTGGGAATTGTGGGGAAGTCTCATCTGGGTTGCCAGATGACAACCAGGGTACTTTGGGGGTCTCCCCTTAAGGTTCTTATTAATAAAATAACTTAGAACAGACTCAGACGGAAGCTTGAGGCCAAAAGACAAGCCGGAGCAGGCAAGCAGTGATCTCAGCAGTTGCCAGGAAGAGGAGACTGGAGGAGAGAAGGGGGGAGGGCAGAGGCCATGCTCCTGAAGACCGCCCAGGTCAGCCAGATGGTTAGCCACAGGGCAGGGCAGAGGTCAGCCAGACAGTTAGCTACCGGGCAGGGAGGAGGCTTTAAGAGAAAGGAAACCCAGAATCTCAGGGAAAGCTTGCTTAGAACAGACAGGAAGAAGAAAAGAAAGTAGACTCCCCTGCCCCAGTACCCCCCCCCCAGTAATTTCAAAAAGCAGACAAGCTAACACAGCCTCATAATTGTTTCCCTGCATAAACTACTATGGTAGGGATTGGGATTCTGGGAAGGAAAAGTACGTTATTTCATTGAAAGGGTAAATTATTCCACCTATCTCTTTAGCGTGACCTGCCTTCCTGGGGGACGGTCCCTTAGTCAGGCCAGAGATTTTAAGTTTCTTGACCAGTTTTCCCTTAATGGACCTTGGTTGCCACCCTGACAGATCTACCTTTCTTTTTTTCTCCTTCCTTACCCCTCTGATTTTCCTCCCTCCCTCCCTCCCTTCTTTTCCTTTCTCCTTTTCTGAGGTAGGGCAGAGAGGTTGGCGGCAGAGACCGAACCTAGTACTCTGCATGCGCCAGGCCATTGCTTTACTGCTGAATCCAGTCCTCTTTTATGTTTTGTGAAAAAGTCTAAGTTTCCCAGGGTGTTGTCCTTGAACCCAGTCTACAGCCCTGACAGGCCTTCCATTTGTGCTCCTCCCGCGTTAGCCCTCCGAGTAACAGGATATCAGGCCCGCACCACCGCTCTTGGGGTCCAGCTTCCATTTTCTTGCAGCAAACTTTTCTGGGACTCGATGAGAGTTATTCAGAAGAATAATCTGTGCTCTGCACATTGTCTGTTCCTCTCCTTTTGTAACAAATTCAGGTTTTTTGGCTTTCCCCCCAGTTTCCTACTGAAGGACTTTGTGAACAATCTCAACCTTGTCTGGACGCCAGAGATTTGCCCAGCTTTGGGCCAAGACAGCCGAGGGGGCTCCAGGGCCCCTGCACATTTAGCAGGACAGGCCTAGCAGCTGTCTCAGCTGGATTTGCATGAAACAGCTGGTGGAGCCAGGGCAGAGAGAGGTGAACTCTCAAGAGAGGAGAAAAATTGAGAAAGAGAAAGATGGAGGCAGCTGCAGTTGATAAGGTCTTCCCGCCTGGACCCTTCCACGCAGGGACTGCTGGGGCCTTTCCAGGGCAGGGGCTGCTGATCGCTTCCATCGCAGAGGATGCTGGGGCCCTTCCAGCGCCAGGGCTGATGGGGCTCCAGCTCTCCCTGCCTGGCTTTATTGACAAAGCAGCAAATAAGTTAGAGTGAAGCACTGTGGGCTATAAACGGTGGCTGGGGACAGCGTCAGATGTGGAGCTCTCAACCTGAGGGAGGGGGGCGGGCAGGCGATGTTTACTTGCAAGGCTTAAAAGCACCTGGAGTGTGACTGGGTGTGAGGGTGGTGGTGGATTACATCCCTGCCACTAGACCGGGACTGTTTGCGGGGTTAGATCCAAACAAAGTACATGGCATTGAGTTGAAACCGAAGAGAAGTAGAGGAATTCGGGCCTCCTTTGTTATTCTAGTAACCTGGGAGTATCTCAGAAATTTGTGAGTGGTTCTGGCTGTGCCCACTTGGAGCCTCCTTCCCCGTTTCTACCTGGGTCTTACATGGGTGAGCAGTCATCTTTATTATTATTTTTTTACTTTAGAGGTGACATGGTAACCATGCCTAACCATGGGAAGGCAATAAGTACTTAGCTTATCGCTAGCTCGCCTTGGAAGTCGGGTTCGGAGGGTGTCGGCTTCCTCAGAAGTGTGGTGGGAGGACCTTTCTCATGTGCCACTATTAGTCTGCAGTCTTGACCCTGGTCCCCGGGCAGCTGTGGTTAAAGTGAAATCTTGACTCTCTTAGTAACTTGATGGCTTAGTTTAGGCCTCAGGTTGCTGTTCCATAAACTGCCTTGAAATTTAATCACCCAAATTTATTTCCTAGCGTGTTTTTCACAGTCTCCTCCTCTAGGCCCATTAGTCACCATCCTGAGACCTGCCAGCGCAGTTATTGAAGGCCTCTGTGATCCTTCACACTAGATTTAGGGGTGCTGGGAACACTGCAGGCCAGTTGGAACTTGAGTCATGGTTGGGTGGGCTTCCCCTCAATTGATTGTGAATCTTTTCTAGGGCATCCTAGGAGCCCCTAGGGAGATTACCTACCTCCTAGTCTTTCTTCAACAGAGAGGTGTTCCCAGGCTGGGCATTATATTGTCTTTTGTTCCTGGTTACATCTCTTACATTACCATCTTCATTGTCCCTTTTAATAAAATGGAGAGCATATACACAATTTTTTTTTTTTTTAAAAAAGTCTTACTTTTATTTTGGGACAAGGTCTCCTATATCCAAGGCTGTCCTCAAATTCCCTCCATAGCCAAGGATAACCTTGAACTTCTGACCCTCCTGCCTGTTCCTCCCAGGTACTGGGACTAAGGCCACCCCATGGTTTATGTAGTGCTGGGGATCAAACTCAGGCTCTGGGAATATTATGTAAGCTCTCTACCAACTGAGCAACATCCCTAGCCCAAGATAATATACTTTTTTTTTCTTAAAAATTGGGGTACAGAGACCAGCAGGATGACCCAGTAGACAAAGGTACTCACAAGCCCAGTGAACCAAGTTTAATACCCGGGACCCACACGAAGGCAGAAGAAGGGAACCATCCCTACAGAGTTGTCTTGTGACTCCCATATACGCATGCCTACACACACCCCACGCCAGTAATGAATAAAAATGTTAATAAAGGGGTGCAAAACTGAACCAAACACAAGGAGGTGGTGGCGTAGATCCTAGCATGGCAGAGTTAGGATACCACAAACGTTAGCTCTCTTGGACAAGACCTCCCTCCTGGGATCTTGGACATCTTATTCATCTATTTGGAAACATCTGTACAAAATTTCATTTCAAGAATAGTTCCATAAATCAAGCATTTGGCTATCTCCTCCTTCCACGTGAGGTTTCCCCTCCAGAGTAGGAGCTGTGAAGCTCCATGGTTGCCGGCACTAAGCAACGGATGTAAATACACATCCAGCTGACAGGGGCTCTGTAGAAGAGTCTTGATTGTGTGGCCTCCCCAGTCTGTCCCCTCCCTCACCCCTGGTCTGGACACTCCTGCTCTGTGCCTGGCTGGCCTCTGGTAGGGCGCGACTCCACAGGGCTTGCTCCTCTCCTGCAGCTATGCTGGACCCGTTAAAGTTTATTCTGTAGAAACCTCCACCAAGAAGTCAAAAGATGAGTTTCCTGCTCTTAATAGATAATTTTTATTGGTTTTGCAATAAACGTATGAAATAGAAACAATAGCAATAAACTATCCCAACAAGAAATCGAAAGGCTCAGGCCTCCAAAGCCCTTCCCGCCTCTTCTTAATGAGTCTCTAATTTATAGAGCGGCCAGTGGGCCTACTTTTCTTTCTCCAAGCTTTGCAAACTCTTCCATCTTGGAGGCCGGGGTGCTCTGGGCCCTGGTGGACTCATTTCCATATGGTTGCTGTAATGAAAGCTGAGACTTAGCAGAGCCAGACAAGAGGATGTGGTGCTGGTGTCCCAGGCTGGATCTAGTCCTGTTTCTTCTGACTTAGAGGGTCTCTTCTGTTTGGCTTCATGTTTGTCCCCAGAGGGTAGAATAGGAGAACAACTAGGTTAGGATAGGAACTTTCATATGGAAATAGCCGAGGGCCACAATTTAATTAAAAAAATTTACATCTATTTATTTGTTTAATGTGCACATACATGCACACACATATACTTCTCTCTCTCTCTCTCTCTCTCTCTCTCTCTCTCTCTCTCTCTGTGTGTGTGTGTGTGTGTGTGTGTGTGTGTGTGTGTGTGTGTCTTGAGGAGGTACACAGTGCATGTGTAGAAGTCAGAGAACGGCCTGTAGGAGTTGGTCCTCTTCTACTGTGTGGGTTCTGGGGAGCAAACTCACGTCATCAGGCTTGGTGGCAAGAGTGGTTGATTACCCAGTGAGCCATCTCATCAGGCTCCACAGTTTAGCTTTCAGAGAGCAGAGTGACCAGGGGGTAGGCATAAAAGACACCTCGAGGCTTGGGGGGGGGGTGTTCACCCTTGAAGCCTCTACCTTTTGGAAAGTGTAGAATATTTTTAGTTTAGTTCAAGGTGTGAGTCTCTTCTCAAAACTCAAGTCAGCGCGCTCAACAGCCCCAAGAAGAGGAAAGATAGTGATGTCTTTGTAGATACTAATGAGACCTCCTCCGGGCCATTTTGGGGGCAGCTCAAGCAAGCTGGGAACCCTGGGTCCCTGCCCCACGGGAGTTTACTTACTGGGTCACTGGCAGTGTCAGATGAGTGATAGCTAAAGTCAGGACCGTTTGCCCTGGGGCCTGAAGCTCAGGGAACAGGTTGCTTGTGTTCCTGATCATGCCTCACAGGAGGTACCAGCTTCCTCGGGGCTCATGGGGAAAGGGGGGGGGAGGGAGGGAGGGAAAGGGAGGAAAGGAGGGAGAGGACTAAGTGGGGTTTCCAGTCCCGCCCTTCAGCGACGGGATAGCTCAGGGGTCTGGGTGGGTGGGAAAGACCCTGGCAGTCCGTGATGACGAGAGGGCACAGATGGTCTTAACTGCAAATAGTAATGCTTTCATCAATCATGGCTAGATTGATACTCCAAATTCCTTCCTGCTTGTCATCCTCTTCCGGTCCCTTCTTGAGCTCTGGGCTCCTTCTGCCATGCTGCTGGGAGGTTGGAGCTGGGGGTGAACCTTTTCCGGGAATCTGTAGCTGCACCCCAGCTCTCCGCTCACCCCCTCACCCCATTTCCCCCCTTCTCGGTGAGCTTGAAGGAAAGACCGCTGACTTTGCAACCCACAGGCCCAGAAAGTCCCCATCTATGGCACGCTGTTATGCTTCGAGGACACAGGACTATGAACTCGAAATTGTCTCGCCTTTGTCTCCTCCTGGCAGGTCTTTAGAGCTCGGGGAAACAGTGGAGCGGTACAAATCGCAGTGGCGTGGTAAAGCCCCCCTTACTCCTGATGGGCTGCCTGACTCATATCCGTTTCCCTGGCAAAAAAATAAGTTTTTGTTATTGCTGGCTTGGCAGAAGCACGGAAGAGTGCGCGAGGATCTACTGCCCCATGCATCACTGGCCAAATTGCCTGAGAAATCCCAGCTCTAGAACTTTCCATCGTTGGCTGTGATGTACTGAGCAGAACGGCAGCTCCATTTCCCCAGCGTGGCTCAGCGACGCTGGCACTTAGCAGATCCGCTCTGCTTGCAACTCCCAGCAAATCTGGCCTTTCCTCTCCCTTCCCCTCCCCGTGGCCCTTTTTGCCCCTCACCCTTTATCTTCCCCATCCCCCTGTCTGCTCATCAACCCCCTCCCTGCTTCTACCCAGCAGAGCCATAGCTGGAGAATCAGGAGGAGGCCCACAATGTCATTTCCCCATCACTCTGCAGACGATTCCACACTAATGTTCTTTTAATGCTGTGATGCTGCACTAATTAATAAGCATCCTGCACAGAGGCCTCGCTCAACTCTCCTCCCCTCTCCTCCTCTTCCCTCCCCTCCCCTCCCCAGCAGCCAAGGAGAAGGCCTCCTGCCTGACATCCTGGCGTCTGGCAGCAGAGAAAGGATTTCACTCCTCTACCTGAGCTGCCTGATATTGCTATGAGAGATAACTGTATACGAACCAATAATCTAGCCTGACAATCCAATTTACTGACCAATAGCGCACAATCCACCATGTCATCGGCCGTGGGGAGGCCCATAAATTAGTTCCTAGTAATTTATTCTGATCAATAGAATGGGCAAAGTCACTTGTCTCTTTAATCAAAGGCCTCAGAGACGTCCGTGCAGGCTGCTGTGTGGGAGGGAGCCAGGAGGCCGTGGGTTCTTGGCATCACACCCTTCGCCCCTGGCTTACAGAGCCCAGCAGAAAGCCTCCGCTAAATAGGGATGGTCTGGGTCCAGGCTGCCTATCTCAAGAAGGAAACATGGTCTTCAAAGAAGCCAAGGGCAGAGGTGACCCAGATGGCGGTAAACAAGGGTTGTGCTGACTCAAAGGACATTGTATCTCTTTGGAATGTTCAGAATCTTCCTTCCTCCCTATTGCTGGGAGCCCCCAGTCCTTGTACTGGCTGTAAAGAGAAGATTCCCAGGCAGTGGGAATGTGACCTTCCAAAGCCTGCTATGTAGATATTTTCCCACCAGCTCTTTGGAGGCTTAGCAGGGCAGAAATCTAACTCTGAACTTCAGTCCTTTCCTGGGGCACTTTGCATCTAGAGAGGAAATCCACATTAGCTGGTAGGAAAGTAAACAGGCTCCCTTATCTGCCTTATCTGGCCCTAAGAGAGGTCTCATTCACACTCCTGCCCAGAGATCTCGATCCCAGGATGTCACACATTCTTGAGAGGGCTGTTACCGGAGACATTTTTACTTGCCTTTTAGCACAACAGCGTTCAGCGTTTCCTCCCCCACTCTGGAGTAGCTCGTTCTGTCATCTGCCATTAAGCTCCAATTCTTTCAAAAATTTCACAAGGGCATGGGGGGG
>JADRCD010212255.1:0-32485 GCA_019843815.1 Montemys delectorum | reverse complement strand
CCCCCCAACCGCTTTGTGAAAAACCAAGTAATATAATGCAAAAATGTTTTCTGGAGCTCAATTACTGCAAGGATGAAAGTAATACCACTATTATTAAGACCAGTAAGAATTAGAGTTGGGATACAGACGGGATAACGACCTCACGTAGTTCCAATGCTCCTGTCACTGGAAGGACTCACGAAATCATACAACCTCCTCTTAGGGACGCTCAGGCACAGTGATGCATAGGACATTAGCATCATTAATCTCGGAGCCCCATTTCAATTTTTTTTTTAAGCCTGTGATTCATCTAGCACTTGGAAGTGACATAAACCTGGGAACAAAATTTTCCCCAAAGTTAAATTCAACTTTGTGAATTTGAAATCAAGTAGGAGCAAATGTATAAAATGCAAACTGGAACAAAGGATGGCCTTGATGTGTGGCTGATGTATGCAGATTTCCCCACCAATGACAGAAAAAATACAGTGGGAATTCTTTCCGTGAAATAACAAGCTGCAGCCCATTGGCATCACCCTGGCATGCTGAGGGAGCAATGGATCCCAGATTTAATTAGTAAAGGTTGCCAAATTATTTTTCTCTTGCCTTAGGCTGCAAAGCCACCTGCACCTTTGCAGCATCAAAACTCAAAGTGTCTAGTCAGTCCCTACATGTGGTATAACTTTACAGGCCACAAGTTATCAGAAAAATATACCTACCCAGGTTCAAGTGAAGCCTAAGCAATTATGGCCTCTTTGTCACTCTTCAACTGCTATTTGTCCCAGACACAAAGGAGTCCAGTTGGAAGACCTCCACTGGATGCTGAACAGAGCCCCTCCTCCAGTAGACAAAGACCAGAGTCTCAGATAAATGGAGAATCAATTTGACTTTAGTTGTCTGTCTAATTTACTTGATTCAGTAATTCAATCAACATTAACCAAATGCCCTTTAGATGTTGAAGCACTTGGCCTTGATTCATAGAGTAGATCCAGAAGGGAACTGGTGATGTTTTTTTACTGGAGATATAGATAGATAGATAGATAGATAGATAGATAGATAGATAGATAGATAGATAGATAGATAGATGTAGAAGACAGACAGACAAGCAGATAGATATAAAAAGATAGATATAAAGAGAGATAGAAGCAAAGCAAGATAGATATAGGTAGATGATAGATAGATAGATAGATAGATAGATAGATAGATAGATAGACAGACAGACAGATAGACAGACAATACATAGATAGGTAGGTTAAGTGCCAACAAACTATGGAAAAGGAAAAAATAAATGCAACAAGCACAAATAGGAGGTTCATCTAAAGGGCAAGCAAAACATGCAAAGTCTCTTTCTTACTTTTAGTGAGCACAGATCCTCCAAGTTGAAGAAGATATCCACACACCTCATATAAAAGACAGGTTAAGGTGGTGGATGTTCATGAGACAAGGAGTCAACATTATACGTTTATCAAATACTTTACCAGATGTCAAGAGCTATGCAAGATGCCTTTTTTAAAAAAAAATTAGGAAAGTTGAAGCATAAAGGGTAGGTTAAACTTCTTACTTGAAGTCACACAGTTTAGACATGAAATATAATATCATGTGGTGGTTATTGGAATATATATATATACACATGTATATATGTATATACATGTACATATATATAATACATGTGTATATATATTATTGGAATAGATAAATAGATAGATAGATAGATAGATAGATAGATAGATAGATAGATAGATAAGATTAGGTGACAAGATCAGGAGGTAAGTGGGCCTATATTAAGAGTTACTCTTTGAAACATGACAAAAAGACTCATGTCTTCCTGGTTAACACTAATCAAATTGTTAGCCAGATTTCCATTATTGTAACAAAAATATCTGAGACAAATCACCTCAAGAAAAGATATTGTTTATTAGGCTCATAGTTTGGAAGTCCTTACTGCCTTGGGCCCATGGCGAGTAGCAGCATGCCAGCCACAGGTAGGAAAACCCCTCACTTCATGGCGTCCAGGAAGCAACAAGAGGCAGGAAATACCTGGGTCCCCATGTCCTCCTGCAGAGCATGCTCCAGTGACCAAAATTTCCCAAACTAGGTCTTAAAGTATCATTACCTCCTGGTGGCACCACGAGCTGGGCACCAAGCCATCGATATAGGGGCCTTTGGTGGACTCTTACCCAAACCACACCACAGCGACTGGAAAATGTGGAAAGCACAGACTTGATTGTGAGGAGTGGAAGTGATCAGCCTTGGTCAGTTTCTTTACCACATAGTCCTGACTTCTGCATTAAGGAGAATTCTGGGGTGACCTAAACAAAGCCTACTTCAGTTGGAAGCCCGCAGCTGTCCAAAAGAGGGAAGTGTACGGAATTAGTCTGATATCGCCGCCGTGTATTCAAATGCACCAGCTTTTGTTGTGTAAACCTTGCCCTCCAAGTTATCCCTGGTTGGTTAATAAAGATGCCCACTGCCTGGGCTGGGCAGAAAAGTAGGGGTGGAGAGAAGGTGCCTGGGCTTGGAGTCTCAGGCAGGGATGACAATGACAGGGAGGAAGAGGAAGAAGAGGAGGAGGAGGAGGAGGAGGAGGAGGAGGAGGAGGAGGAGGAGGAGGAGGAAGAAGAAGAAGATGAGAAGGAAGGAAAGAAAGAAAAAGGGAGAAAGGAAGCAAGAGAGGAAGGAAGGAAGGAAGGAAGGAAGGAAGGAAGGAAGGAAGGAAGGAAGGAAGGAAGGAAGGAAAGAAAGAAAGGAGGGAGGAAGGGAGGAAGGGAGGAAGGAGGGAGGAAGGAATCCCCATGAGGTAGAGTAGATGGTGAACACATGGCCATGAGAGGTGGCCTGATCTGATGCTGTAAGAACAGCACAAACAAAATATGACAAGTAATATCTCAAGGATTTTAACAGGGAAGTAAATAAATGGCATAGAGGATTGATCCTGCCCAACTCTAATGCTTTAAGGCTTATTAATAATCTAGAGGTTTTTATGTCCTTTATTTGGGAACTAAATGATTTAAGGTGGGGTAGAAGCCCCAAATAATATTTACCACTACAGGGAAGGGATAGATAAGTGACTGACTTGGAATGGAGTCCACCATTATCCATTATAACCTGAGAAGAAGTATAAGCCCTGTTCTGTTTGGGGAGATAGAAAATAGTAGAAGCTGACAAATCAGGGACTGACAAGCCAAGTCCAGCTTGCAACTTGTTTTATAAATAACATACTATTGATACAATGTTAATTAATTCATTTATTGTCTAGGCTGTCTTTCCTAATGTGAAGACAGTATTGAGTGTCTGTGATAAAGACTGTGTGAGCCACAAAGCCCAAAATATCTATGGGGAAAAAATGGACAAATTCTGAAAAAGAAAATGCATAAAACCTTCCCACTTTCTGGAAGAAAGAACACTTTCATTTAAGGTCCCCCTTCCCTTGCTTCTCCCATTCCACCCCATCCTCAGCTCACAGAGGAAGGATCTGAGCCCGCAATTTACCTAAGGCACTAAGACGCTGTTAAGCATGCATTATCCAGATCCTAACATTAAATTGATTTTCCCTTTACATCAATCCCCAAAGAGCAAACAGTTTGTTCTCTAAAAATGACTCAGCAGTTTTAGTGACACTGGGTCTCCAGCACCATCTCTTCTCAGAGTATGTGAAGAATGTTTGACACTTTCCACCATCTACCCCAGGGGGATGAGAGAACTTTCATGGTGGAACTGTAGCCTTACTCCTCAGTATTATTCCCTTAACTCTTCTCTGAAGTCCCCACAGTGGAAACTTCCTTAACATTTCTCAATGAACCAACCCAGCAGTGGGCCTTCAGGGCTGGAGATGGTGTCTAGATTTGGGTAAAACTTCAGATGAACACAACAGCTTGAGTGTAGCAGCCATGTCATGCTGGATGCCTTCCTCTCCACTGGCACACAGATAATGTGGCATGGTGAGAAGTGCCAGACTGTCCCTTTCTATCACTTATGTCAAGTGGCCCACTCCTCACCCTGATCTTCTTCCAGCTGAGGCTCTTATAGTTCAATGAGAGCAAGGGCAAGTGTGACTCTGGGGAATACTGAAAGCGAATTTAGAAAGCAGGTAATGTGTGGAAGGTTCTCTAGGTCAGGTACCATGCAGGAGAGAGATGGAAACAGAGAGATAGACTAGAAAATAGAAATAAATAGACTTAGAGGTCACAAATCAATCACAGATTTTTTTCAAATAGAGAAGATTTTGGAAAGGGGAAAATGGTTTGGTTTGGTTTTGTCTTGTTTTGTCATCTAACAATTACAAAATCTTGAAATTCAAATGTCAATTGTGGATCTTCACTGCCTGACCGATCCTAGCACAGGACCTATACCTGAGCACTGAGCTCTGAGGAATCCTCCAGCCGCTTTACTTTGGGTGGGATGGACCTCTGGCAATCTCAGTTGTCAGACATTTCTTTAAGTTAAGATAGACTAATGGTTTTTAGCTCTGTCTCCACATATATTGAGTAAGCCCCTTTCCTCGTGTTGGGTCTTAGGGCACTTGCCTAAGGCAGTCAGATAGCCTTCCCACTTTTCTCATAATGACAGGGCAGAGTGGATGGATCGATGCTGGGGCACTGAATCTTTTGGATGTGTATATGAATGAATGTACGTGCTGGGATGTGCATGTGAGAGAGAACCAAAGCAGTGTGGAACTATAATAGTGTTAAGCACTAGTCACAAGAAGTGATGGGAAAGAGGCAGGATGTGTCATTCCAAACAGTGCATGCCAAAATAACATGATTGGCATTTGAGTAGCACAGTGACAAGTCTAGACTGAAGAGAAAGAGTTTTCTGCTTCTACTACAGAGGAGAGGCTCGCAGGAGCAGTTGGGGGAGGTTCATTAGGGAAATGTTTTAGAAGTCCAAATGAGAGCCAATGAGAACTGAGCAAAATCAGAGAATACAAAGATGAGAAACAGAAATCTTTAAAAACTCTCCAGGAGGGAATGCTGGCTTGGACTGATATCCAGTCTGAGTTAGAGAGAGGTGTGGGATGATACCAAGGGCTTGAGGTGATGGGACTGGGAGAAAATGGACAGTCTCTAAGAGGTTGCCATTTCTAGAAACTTTTATTTCATGGCCTCTTCGGAGCCCATTCCAACTAGTCCTCCGAGGGGAGAATTGCTGCATTGACTGTGGGAGCTGGCAATGACAGAAGCAAAGGAAGGGTTAATTACAGGCCAAGATAATTAACCGGCCCCAGGATCAGCTGCATGTAACCTCAGCTCATCTACTCCTGGAAATGGCCAAGGGAGGGCGGAAAGGATAACGGTGGGCGGGACATTTTGCAAATGCTAAGGGAGCAGCTGAGCTCAGACCTTGGTGACACTTGCGTTTGATGTGTTTGGCACTCTGGCTCTGGCTTCTGGAGTCCTTGGGGTGCCAAATGCACTGTAACCAGCAGGGCAGTTGTCCAAATGTCATTCATGCCTCTGAGCTGCTAATTACCGGGGTCACCTTTAGCCTTATTGCTACACTCCATTAGGGTGACAGGCACAGGAAATGGATTGCAGGCCATTAGACCATCCAGGTTGACAAAAGGTCAGGTCTTGGCCCCTGGGAGAATAGTCTGGGTTTCAGCTTTGTGGTTTGGTACATAGAGAAGGAGAAAGGTCTCGGGATTTAGGAATGAAGAATAAGTCCTGACCAGCACAGACATACAGTCTTGGGCATGTACATCATTTCGTCTCACACAACTTCCTTTGCTTCTGCGTGATTGTGAGGATCCGATCATGTTAGATACATAGAAGGGACATATAGATGGTGAGGGAGCTTAAGGAGCTATTGCGACCATTAATGTCACTTCCTAATGTGAACATTTGGGTGTATTGGACTGTAAATGAATAACACATGGCTCAAGTCTCCTTAGGGCCACTGATATTTCTATGACCTCGGGCAAATCATTTTCTTTTGAGTCTTAAGATCCCCATCTGATATCCAAGAAGATCAGTATAAAAGCAATTCTCAACCAGAAACACAGATGAGATTTCCTTGTAAGGGTTCATTAAAATGGACACACCCTTGATACGCTGGAATGAATCCTCAGGGAAATTAGACTTGCATGGCCACAGAGAGCCACTGAAATTGAAGCTCAGGCCTTACCACCTCACCACTCTGCATACACGCTCACTTACAACATAGACACGCTTATCACCTCAAGCCCATGATAGTGCCAGTCAACCAAGGACTGAGACCTTTGCAAAACTGAGCCAAAAGAAACTTCTCCTTCTTCAAACTGTTTTTCTCTCTCACAGTAACAAACAGCTGAGACACATGCCATCTACCCACTGAAGTAGGTGGAGCCTCAGTTCCCAGGCTTGGGGTCTGAGACAAGAACCACGGGAGAGGTGGGGAGAGGAAAAGGAAGAGGATGTCACGGGGTAGGTGGATCATGAGAATACGGCCATGATGTCCAGTCAGTTGGAGTAGGGAGCACCCCAGACAGAACATGGCAAGTCGTGTCTCAGGGTCAGTGACAGGGAAATAGACAAAATAGCACAGAGGGTTGACACCTTCCCAGCTTTAGCACTAATAAAGCTTACTATAAAAATAATGGTTTATGTCTTTTATTTGGGAACTAGATGATCCAAGGAGGTGTACACCCCCCCGCCCCCCGCAAATATTTAACACAACAGTAGTTCTCTTTTCAACATTCCATCACTACTGTTCTTGGTCTCATGGTCACCTGTACTTTAGTTCTGCATCTTCTTATACTGTAATAAATGTTCACTATTGGCTTAAAGTCTTTCTCCAGACCATAAGCTACATAAGATACAAAACTGCCTTGTACATACTATTGAATTTCTATGCCTGGGACACTAGACCTTGTGGTTGTTTGAATAAAAAAATGGCTCCCATAGGTTCATAGGGCATTATTAGAGGGTGTGGCCTTGTTGAAGGAAATGTATCCTTAGGGGTGGGCTTTTTTTTTTAAGTTGCCAGTTACATATTTATAGAAAGATAATCCCCTGGCTTTAAATAGATATGTACATACACATATGAACAAACATAAAAAAATACAAACCCTTGTCTAACAAGGGATCCTCTGGGAACCCCTCTATCCTTCCCCCTCACTCAAGGGCACAGGGCATAAATCTGCTTTTTAAAAATTAATTAATTTTGGCCATCCTTGCAACAACAAGCCTGAAGTTAGGTGGCTTACCCATGAAGTGAAAGTCAGAGGAAAAAGTCAGTTTCCACTCTTGAGTTCTATATCTCCAAAATTAGGGCTACATGCTTTTTCTTTTAGCTAGTATATCAGGGTAAAGGGGGAGGGGAGAACCCCTGAAATGGGTTGAGAAATAAGATACACTCATTTAAAGATGGTGTGTTTCATCTGCTCTAAGAGCACATGGTAAGATAAAGGCATACAGACCCCAGAGAAGTCCCCAGTTCACACACCTCAGAAACATTGTCTGAACTAGGTCCAGGCCCTTAGTTCTTTGCTCTAGCCACCTCCTATTTCTTTGGTATTGTCAGAAAACAAGATTCAGTTCTTGGGTGTTGAGGAAGAGGGAGAAGAGGTCATGGGCTTCCTCTAAGTACTGAGTGAACAATTTAAAATGTTTCCCTTTTTGAAGTATTTTAAAATAAATCAAATTCCGTCCCGTGCTATACACAGCCCTTTTGACTCCCTGACATTGATTTGAGGAAGGAGGAGAAGGGGTGTCATTGTTGGAAGGCCCCCTCACTTTCTTCCACCGATTTGGTTTGGCTTCTCCCTGTTGGGCCTGGAGGTCGAAGTGGTCCCATGGCCAGAGTGAGGTGCGGCAAAGAAGTTCCCATTGGACTTCGACCCTGGAGGTCCTTGAAAGATCCGGCTCAGGAAATCCTGCCTGTCAGCAGGAGGGGACTCTGGAGTGGCCCTCTGTTGGCCACTGGTGCCCGGGACTCGAGAACCAAAGGAGATGCGGTAAGGAACTCTGTGGGTATCTGGGGAGATGCCTACACGCTGGCATCCAGCCCACTCTGTGATGTCATACACCTTCCCGTCCATCAGTGCAAAGTAGGTTATCTTGAGGCCCAACATGCTTGACTCTGCCCAGAAGTCTCCATCCTCAGCAGGATGCAGTCTGTTGCACTCAGCACAGTATCTGGCACTCTTGGGTTCCTGGTCCATTTCAAACCTCCTAGGCTTTCCTTGGCATCTGCTGCCCATCATAGTATTCATTGCCTCCTTGAGGTCATCTTGTAGCTTCGACAGAAACTCATTCACTGACCGGCTGAGCTCGTTCTCTGCCATTCGTTTCATCTCATAGTCCTTCTGCCTCTCTGGGTTGCTGACAATGTTCCAAGCCGCCCGCAAAACTTTGAAGGCCTCCTCAGCCCGTGGATGGTGATTTTCATCAGGATGGACCATTACTGCTAGCTGCCTGTAGGCTTTCGTTAGTTCAGTATCGGAGGCTGTGGCTTCAACCCCCAGCACATGAAAAGTATTTAGTTCATCCTCAGGAATCCCAGGCATGGTCAAGAGCCGGATCACTTCCTCTTCAGGCTGGCAGTATCTCCCGCTAGCTACAGGTGCCTTGCCCCGTGTCTTAGTCCTCTGCTTGACCCAGGGCAGCTCCAGCCAGCCCCACTGTATTAATCTCACCAGCTGCTGCCATGGCCTGCTATCTTTCAATAGAGTCAAGCAATGATGCAAGGCTGGAGAATCCAGCCAAGAGAACAGCCAAGCGGTCTTAGCCCTCCAGCCTAAGTGGTTGCCCAGTTCCACCGAAAACCTCCAGCCCAACTGTAGATGTCCCAAAAAGAGGGCTAGAGCCAGGAGGAGGAAAGCACCCACTACCCTAAGAATACGAGTGAACAGCCCTGCCGCACAGAAGAAGCTCTGACTTAGAAACTGGAACATCACACGGGCCCAGCCCCCCAATCTCCTAGCCCAGCCCCCCACCCAGCCTCGTAAGAGGTCCAGGTCACTGCCCTTCAGCTTCCTGCATGCGTAAATGAGATGGCCACAGGTTTCCACATACTCTCCCACCAATACCAGAAGTTCAATCAGCCACCAGAAGCCTGCCTGTCCCAGCTCACATAGCTCCTCTATTCCCCACAGCCCCAGGCCCCTGCGCTTATCTGTCTGACTTTGTTTTCGGGCCAGCTGATGAAGACCTGGGGCCTTGGGTTCTCTGTGCCCACTATCCCGAACATCCTCCTTGGTCAGAAAAACCGTGCCTTTGCCTCCGGGACGGGGGCGGGGGGGGGGGTGGTTTCTTTCCACTGGACACACGTGAAAAATCACTGGGAAATTTAAGAGGTTCGTCATTATCGTGTTCTTCTTCTAACTCTTCCTCTTCCCCCACGGCTGGAGAGGTGCAATGGTGGCAAAGGCCGCTAGAAGAGCCATCTCCTTCCTCGGAGTAAGTCTCTTCAGGGACTCCAGAGCTTCCCTGGCAGTTACAAGCAGATGGAATGGAAAGAAAAGGAGGACTCCCATCCTCCTGGTACCCAGTCTCATTCTCTCTTGAGAGTTCCTGGTCCACTCCTGACACTTCAGAACATGTCTCGCTCTCATCAGGGTAGCCTCTTTCTCTAGGTGGTCCTGGGCCCCTTGGAGGACCATGGCTTGGATCCGACCAGTGGGTTGGGTTTGGAGGCTGTGTGTACTTGGAGCCTGAGTGCTCTTTGAAGCATCGTGTGCCATTAGGAGCAGTCTCTGAGTCCTGAGAAGGAAAGTATTCCGGAGTCTACAGAGGATCCTGATGTACTGAGGGAGGAACCACCACTGTGGTGGGCTTCACACAACCCTCTTTCTCCCGGGTGCTTCTAGGCCATGACCCCGGGGCTTCCTGAGGATTTTAGGTCACTGCCATCATTGCTGAACAGCAGCGGTAACTCCTCCCCCCCTCAAGCAGCTGTGCCTGAGGCCAGGGGGAGCTAAGCAGCTCCCCCGCCTCCCGTTCACACTCCAGGGGTGGGCTTTGAGTCAGGCCCAGCATCAGTCTCTCTTCCTGCTTGCTGGCAATCCAGATGTAGAACTCTGAGCCACCTCTCCAGCCCATTCATGTCACCCCAAGTGCTACCATGCTTTCCACCATGACAATAATAGACTAAACTCTGAAAGTGTAAGCCAGCTCCGGTTAAATGCTTTGCTTTATAAAAGTTGCCACGGTCATGGCGTCTCTTCACAATAGAATTTCTAACTAAAACAGACCTATAATACACACTGCTGACAGTGAAATACAGGATTTCTCCAACATGCAGCAGGCTCAGTGAACATTATTCTCTCCTTTTCCACTCTTGGAGAGCACCAGTAAGCAAGCTGATGTCAGGAGAAGAACCCTTAGCACAGGCAAGTACCGGGCAGATGCCAGCAAGTGCTCGCCTCTCGCTCATGCTGGCCCTCCTCTGGGCCCAATGCAATCTCCAATCCAAGCACGGAGCCACAACAACCAGGGTCTGATGGTAATGGATCTGGGCCAGTAGCGAGTAACTGCTGAGCCATCTCTTCAGCCCCCTGCTAGGGTTATCTTTCTAATGGATAATCTTTTTTAATGCTGAGCTCTGGACCTCAGAGATTTCATTGAATGGTCTTAAATACAGTCTGAGTTTGGTGTTTTAAAATAATTCCTCTGGCTGTTCCCAGTGTGTCAGCCTGGATGGGAGCTATCAATCTCCATTTTCAGACTCAAAGGCTGAAGCACTGGAGGGAAAAGCATTAGCCCAGAGCGGGAGCTTGAATTTAGCAGACCTGACTACCCACAGCTGTGCCCACTGTACAGCAGCATGCGATGCTCTTGGTCCAGAGCAGAGGCTGCTTTGCTGGTATCAGACAAGGCTGGGGGCAGAGAGCTAGTCGCTCCCACCCTAGAAGGTCTGTGATTAAAAGCCTGTTTACAGAAGAAGGGTATCATTATAAGAGATTGAGTATAACCCCTTTACCGGGATGAATATTAATTAAAAGGAAACACAGCGTCGGTTTTCATTTGTAGGGAAAATTGAAGCTAAAAGGCAGGCTGCTCTCACCAGGGTTGTTGTCACTCACATTAGAAAGGAATCCGTTGACAGGAACCCGATAGCGAAATGTGGCTCTGTTTCCTCACTTCCTCTCCATTTTGAAGTGAGTATAAATGAAAATCTGCTGACCGATTGGCCAACGCATCCACTTTGCCCCAGTCCACTCACGATACCACCCCCAAGGGCTGGAGGTTGTAAAGACTCTTCCTCACATAGGTATGGGACCCTGTGGGGAGGCTAGACATTTCAGCCCTCCTAGAAAGGAAGATGCTGAAGAGATCCAGCAGTCTGTCCCATTGAACTAGACTCATCTCAAGGAGAGGACAAAGGACTGACGTTTCCAAGGCCCTGGCAAGGATCAGTGTACCTCAGCTTGAGGTTCCAACATCCACAGGTTGCAAGCCTTGCTCTAATCCTACTGACTCAAAGTACTTGGAGCTGAAGTCTAGGAAAATGCATTTTAATGAACTTTCACTATGATTTCTATTCCACCTCAAGGATTGTTTGGCTGAGATGGTCCGCTGTCCTGGTCAGCCTTACT
The DNA here is from genome assembly GCA_019843815.1 of Montemys delectorum. Lineage (NCBI taxonomy): Eukaryota > Metazoa > Chordata > Mammalia > Rodentia > Muridae > Montemys > Montemys delectorum. The sequence goes on along the minus strand of JADRCD010212255.1, from coordinate 20,994 downwards.
TGTCAATTTGACACAGCCTAGAGCACCTGAAACCTAGATCAGATTAGCCCATGGTCATAGCTGTGACAACAACAACAACAACAACAACAACAACAACAGCAATAATAATAATAATAATAATAATAATAATAATAATAATAATAGTAATAATAGTTATTGTATATATGCTTTTCACTTATACTATATTTATTATTGTTGTTGTTGTTGTTGTTGTTGTTGTTGTTGTTGATGTTGTTGTATAAAGCTATGACGTCTGGGTTACCTTGGAGACATCAAGATGTTGGAGATGCCAGAGATATGAATTATCTGCAAAGGAGATATACAGGAGAATACTGGGACTGGAACTAGTCTAAGACAGAGATACATGTTTCAGGCAACAAAGCCAGAGGTGCAGAGCCATCTAAACCCTATCAAAATCAACAGCAATAATAATAATAATAATAATAATAATTATTATTATTATTATTATTACTTCATATAAGAGGGCCCTGCCCACTATGGGCAGCACTATTTCCTAGGCAGGTGATCCTAGAATGCAGAGGAAAGCTGGCTAGGTGTAACCTTGTGATAAAGATAGTAAATAGTGTTCCTCCATGGCTTCTGTTTTGAGTTCTTGGTTGAATAACTGCCCAGACTTCCCTCAGTGATGGATTGTGAGCTAAAAAGGATAAGCCAAATAAACATTTTTTTATGCTGCTTTTGATTGGAGTATCTTAGATACGAGACAGGGTCTTTATTCTACATGGGCATTGTGGTAGTCTCAGGTGGAAACAGAGTCCTGTCCTCTAGTTTGTTGTGGTTCATCTAGAGAAATGAAGACAAAGGAAATGGAATTGTATCACAATGGGACAGCAGCTGCACAGAGGAAGTACTGTGAGGGAGCACAGTGGGGAGACACACTTTAGATGTGGTCCACACAGCTACATGGGGATAATGGGCAGAGAAATTTTTGAGTCGCACTTTCTATTGGCAGTGCAGGGGCAGAACCTTGGAAGAGAACTCTGTACTCATTCAGGCTCCGTGTGGTACACTGAAAAAGGCAGCCATGTGATCTTATTTACTTTTCTGAGGTTGATCCTGCAGAATTGGTTCATCTCTAATGAGGCCCATAGTAGGTGCCATAATAGTTCTCACAGAGACAAAGGCTGAGACAGGAGCTGCTATTGTTACCTAACCCCTGCTGTAACATAGCCTTCTCTCTTAAACTCCTGGCACCTCTCCTGCTTAACATGGAATCATTTGGAGCATTTTTAAAATGTATGCAAGAGCCCCATCCTCAGAGATTCTACGTTGATTAATCTGGGGCTGGGTCTTGAGAGGCTATTCTTACTCTGGGTTGGACGATAAGTGATCAGGACTTGGAAAGAAATCAAGGAGTTATTCACCTAGATGTGGTGGCACATAACTAGAACCTTAGCATCCAGGAGCATTGCGCAGGAGGATTGCTGGGAGCTTAAGGCCAGATTAAACTACATACTAACCTCAGGGTCAGCTGGAGCTGTGTAGGCAAAGCCTGTCTCTAAAAAAGTCAAAACAAGAGTTACTCAGGATTATGATTTCAGCTAGCACATGTTTGTTTCCCATTTAACAGGAAGGAGTCTTTGCTGTATGAGCACACTTTGCCAACTTCCTCTCACACGACAAACACAGTTAACATTGTTGTAGCCCAGATCATGTACTAAACTATTTTTGAATGCCCTAAAATTAAACTTTTAAATCTATTTTATTACTTTTTTCTTTGACTTTGAACATTCATGTGACATTGGTCACCATATACATCCAAAAGCCTAGCATGTTGGCAGGGAATAGCAATAACTGAAACAAATTCCTTGTACCACTATCTCTCAAAAACAAAATCTGCAATGCTGTTTAAAGTGGCTAAAAGAACACATAAAAATTAATCTATACATTTTCAAACTGAAAGTCACAACTGAGTTGAATTTAGAAAGGATATTTTAGCTGCTAAAATATCATACTGATCTAGTTAACACAAGGTTAAATACACTAATCTGACAGGATGCTGATGGCAGCTCAGGGACTTCCAGGATACATGAGCATGGGCACTCAGAGGCCTCCCCAGGTGTCCCCTCATACTGTCCCCCCTGAGCCTAGACTCTTCCTTTCTTGGGTCTTTCTCTTCTCCAAGGGTAACTTCCCCAAACAAAGGGCTCCTCTAAGCTGGCCAACATTGCTCTGCTCTGGGTCCAGCCTGACTTAATTCATATCTGCAGAGAGGGAGGCAAGAACACTGCCCCTGAAGACTGACCTGTCTTAGCCCTTTGACCTCAAAAGCAGAACACAAACCACAACACTTCTATTTTGTCAAGCTTCTCTGGACAAACTGTCAATAACAAACAACAAACTTTACAAACCTAATGCTAAACAGTTCCTGGCAAGCAACCTGGGTTTGTTTTTTGACAGAAATGAGAAAAAGTTCATGTGTTCCAGGAACCACTGGGGAGACAAGACACAAGCAAGCTATATCTCAGCACTTGCTCCCTGCAGCGTCAGGGAATTTTGAAATGAATTGATTTTGTGCAAGCATGTGTAAGAGTGAGTGGGACATATATGCCACAGTGCACAGATGGAGGTCAGAGGACAACTTTCAGGAATTGGTTTTCTCCTGCCACCGTGAAGGCCCCAGGGTTTGAACTTGGGTCATCAGACTTGGCAGAGAAACCCTTAGCCACTGAGCCATCTTGCCAGCCCCAGCTTCAAATTTATTATTCTGCGTAATTTGCTCATTCACAGTAACAAGGAGATTAGTCTCTGGCTCCCTATGTCCTTCAAAAGGATCATTTGGGTCTCAGATCTACCAACAATTGTTTCAGATTTCATCATAAGCTTTGGGTTTTGCTTTTTACTCAGGGAGTTTCTCTGATGGCTTTCCCTTTTAGTCCCATCTCATTTTGTCAGCCTCTGAAGCTCTGGTAATTAGTGCTGCTGTACGACCTCATATGTGTGAAGTGCATTCTTTATGACCTTTCAATTCAGTGACCCTGTGGGTTAATTCAGAATGGTAGCTATTACTCCATTGTCTCTGGTCTCTGTTACTAACTGCCAGAAGCCTGGAACTCATTGTCCTTCAGGAGATGAAAACTCTTGAAGTTTTCTTTGCAGACACTTTTAAATTGTTTTTCTCCTCGTTTTTTTCCAAGATTTTTCTCTAGAGTTGATCTCTCTCTCTCTCTCTCTCTCTCTCTCTCTCTCTCTCTCTCTCTCTCTGTGTGTGTGTGTGTGTATCTGTCTGTCTGTCTCTGTCTTTCTCTTTCTCTCTGTCTCTCTGTGTGTGTGCACGCACATACGTGTACTCTTTTAGTCTAAGTCTTACACTCTAAGAATTCCACATTAGAGTATTTCCTTATATTTTATTTATTTCTATCTTTCATTCTTTCTGTTTGTATTTCTGATTGTTGATGAGACAATTTTATCTTGGGACTTAGATATCTCGTTCAAAGAAGTGAGGAAGTACAGGCAAATATCAAAACAGCTAGGACTTTTATTAAGAAGTGAAAATACCAGGGATACACATAGTCAGGGAGCTGTGGCCCAGCTGTGGCATCAGCCATGGCATCAACCATGGCTCAATTGTGGGACCAACTGTGGGTCAGTTGTGGCACCAGCCATGGCTCACCATGGCACCAGCTTTCTCTGACAGTGTAGAGAAGAGCTGCTTGCTCAGTGGGCTATCGATGGCTTTCTGCTGATAAATTCTGATTCATCAGACAGAACAAATGGCTTCGGTGTAGGCATGGGCTGAAGTTTCTAATAGCTTCACTCATATGTACGTCAGGCTCACAAAGATATAAAATAGTGGGTTGGATTTTCCCAGAAGGTCACTCTGAGGACATAGATGCCCTGACTGTGCATCAGGTCAGGCTGCATGGGCCCACTTCCTCTAGTTTGACTGTGTTTGACCACAAACCAAGCATATTAGCTTTTTCTCTTCTTACATCCAGTGTACTCTGTCAGCCATTTACTGAACTCTCTTTTGACCTTGCTTCCCAGCCCCATTTCTAAAATCTTTAGTTAGAATATTACTGATTGAAATTATTTCAAAGGTGTAAATATCAGTTATATGTGACCCAAGGCCTTAAATGCTGTACCTTGCCCTTCTGTCCCCCTCACATCCTATCTGCCTTCTGGTTTTTTGTTTGTTTATTTGGTTGGTTGGTTGGTTGGTTAGTTGGTTGGTTGGTTGGTTGGTTGATTTTACAAGCTCTCTCTATTATGTAGCCCTGACTATATAGACCATGCCGGCCTCTAACTTAGAGAGATCCTCCTGCCTCGGACTCCTGAGTTCTGAGGTTGAACATCCCTGACTGCTGTATACTCTATTTCCTGTATCTCTACTATTCTTGTAAATTTTGGCACCAAGTTGTATTGGGATTAGAGATTATTTGTTATAATTCCTACACCATTGTTTTGAGGTTAGTTGATATATATGCAGTTTAATGTTAATAAGATTTTATGGATAGGCATGGTGGTACATACCTGTAATCTCTCTTTTTAATTTTTAATTTATTCTCTCATAGATTACATCCTGGTCTCAGTTTCCTCTCCCTTCTCTTCTCCAAGTCCCTCACCCCCATTCATCTACTCCTTCTCCATTTCCTTTCAGAAAAGGAATCCCTTCAAGAAATATCAGCCAAACATGGCATGTCAGGTTGCAAAAAGACTAGCATCTCCTGTCCTACTAAGGCTGGGTGGGGCAGCCCAGTAGGAGGAAAAAGGTCCCAAAGGCAGGCAAGTGTGTCAGAGATAGCCCCTGCTGCCACTGTTAGGAGCTCTGCCAAGAAGACCAAGCTACACAACCATAACATAAATGCAGAGGACCTCTGTCAGACCCATGTAGGCTCCTGATTGTCAGTTCTGTCTCTATGAACTCCTATGAACGCTGCTTAGTTGATTCTGTGTGGTTTCTTGTGATGTCCATGACCCATCTGACTCCTTCAATCCTTCCTCCCACTCTTTCACAGGATATGGAGCTCCAGCTAATGTTTCGCTGTGGGACTCTGCATCTGTTTCCATCAGTTGCTGGATAAAGCCTGTCTGATGATGGTTAGGCTAGGCTTCTGTCTATGAGTATAGCAGAACATCATTAGGAATCCTGCCCTCTCTGTCTCTCTGTCTCTCTGTCTCTCTGTCTGTCTTTCTGTCTCTGTCTTTCTCTGTCTCTCTGTCTCTGTCTCTCTCTGTCTCTCTCTGTCTCTGTCTCTCTCTCTCTCTGTCTCTCTCTCTCTCTCTCTCTCTCTCCCTCTCTCCCCCCTCTCTCTCCCCAGGCATGCTTGCTTCTCTCCTAGGCCTCTGGACTATCTGGCTTCTGGGTCCTAGCCCTCCAGGCAGTGTCAGAAATGGACTCCCTTGTGTGGCATGGGTCTCCCTCTGGGCCAGCCATTCACTGTCCATTCTCACAATTTTTGAGTCATCTTTTCCCAGCACATCTTGCAGGCAGGACAAATTGTAAGTCAAAGGTTTTGTGGTTGGGTTGACATCCCAGTCCCTCCACTGGAAACTTTGCCTACACACCAATGATCTTAGTACTCACAAGACAGAGGTAGGAGGCCTGAGTTTCAGGCCAGCCTAAGCTATATAATTAGTTCCAGCTTGGAGTTACACAGTGAGATTTTTGACTCAAGTAAATAAAGGTAAGCAACCAAACAAAAACTCCAACATACTCTTTATTAAAAGCTGTAAAAATTTCAGGAAAGATAAAATAAAATATTGAAGAAAATAGCCATAAGTTCACAGGATATATATAGACAATTAACAATATCAGTTCCATGCTCTTCTCTAAGTGGGATGTCTCAACAAACCCCTCCCCTCACAGCTGAGAGATCTATCCAGAAGAGGAGATGGAAAGATTATAAGAGCCAGAGGTTATGGATTATACAGAGAAAGCAGTCTCCTCTAGACACAACAGGACTGATGCACATGTGCACTCACAGAGACTGTGTCAACACAAACAAAACACGTACATGTTCAAGCCAGAAGGAATCTATCTCAGTACTCAGGGGCTAATGTGGACTCAGTCTTCCATCCACAACCAAGAAATTAACTGCAACTGATGCTCACTTCAAAGAGAAAAAGAGTTTTCTCCAATGACGTCTCACTGGGTATATTAACCATACCTTAGGGCAGGCCCCATGCCTAGGAGCAGTTGGCCAATATAAGACAAACTCATTAGTATTTTGTACACTTTTTGTCTTATTTTGTTTTGTTTGAACATTTTTTGGTCTGATCAGTCTTTTGCTTACTTATTCTGACTTTCATTTTTATGCCTTTTTGGGTAATTTTGTATGTGTGTGTTTCTTGATTTTGCTTTGTTCATCTTAAAGAGAAAGAAAAAGCTTAAGAGGGTTAAAGAGGTGGGAAAGACCTGGGAGGAACTGGGTAGAGGAAAATGTGGTCAAATATACTGTATGAAAAGTATTTGGGTCTTCTTTTCAATAAAAAGTTTTTTAAAAATATAAAAATATTCACTTCTTAGGACTTAGGACTTGAAGCTGAGGAAGGAGATGGTGGGCCAATAGGTGAGCAGTGAGCAATCAAGTCCATTCCACACAGCCTCCTTACGATCTGAACAAGAAAACTGTATTTTCTTCAGTTAGTTGAAGAAACACATGATTGACATGATTGACAAATTGCCTGCTACAACAAATTCAAATCAACCCCCACTCTGCCCACCCCTGACCTGTGTAGCATCTTCCTCCTGAATTCTATGGTGTCTCAGAGCTAAGGAGCTAGTCTTTGATGAGTTAGTGTAACATGTGCTTGTTTGTGATTACAGGTGTGGAGGGTCATGACAAAACCATTCTGGGACACAGAACTTCAAGACATAGGCAGGTGCTATAAATCCTCTGTACTGAATAGAAGCTCCATCTAGGAAATACCATCCTCCATCCAAGAAGTTTGTCCAGCTCAGCTCAGTGCTCCCTGGGCAGTAGAGAACCTCTCTCCTGCAATATTTACAGGTAGTTGCTGTTTATATACAGAACTGTCTTACTAGATGGATTATGAATGTCCAACACTAAAGACACATAGCCCACTCTCAGAATGATGGAACCATCAGAGGTTTGCTTTGTGAATACTTAAATGTTTGAATAATAAGTCTCACTAAGGCTACTTACCAAGTATTTGAGAAGTGGTTGCATCGATAGGGAAGTACAGCCCCCTGGAATAGGCAAGGCAGCTGATCCACTGCATTAAGCATTATGTAAACAATTGTGTACATTATGCCTGAATCATCTACCAGCTCTTCTGTTAGCACAGACACTCACTCCCTGGTGATTCTCCAGTAAAGGGTAGAAGGTATGTGGGCAGGGGGCAGGGCTCCAAAGTTAAGCATTTGCTGTGAAAGTATGATCAGAGTTGGGATTCCTAGAAAGCTGTGCCAGGTGGGCATGATGACCCACCTATTATTCCAGCCCAGGAAGGTGTCTCCAGAGCAAGCTGCCTAGCACAGCTCTGTGTTGATGATCTCTGGGTTGGGTTGACTCATTCTTCAATGAGCAAGGTAGAAGAATGACTAAGGATGATTCTGGACATAAGCCCCAGCCCTCCAAACATTCATATGCACATGCATCTAAACCTGTGTGCACTAACACGTAGGCATATACACATTCATGTGCACATTATATACCAAAAAATGAAAACAGAAAAAAGTGTAGAAGGTGGGTAAGAGATAATTAGAGATGGAAATGAAAGAATTGTTTGGAGAATGAAACACTGGATTTTTTAAAAGAGAACAAACAAGGAGAATGAGATGTGAGTAAAGGAGAAAATATGCACAGGAATCTGGGACATCAGAGGGGATCCAGTCTGAGTAACTTACAGGTACGTGCTAAATCAATGTGAGACAGTCTCTGTCCCTATGTCTGTCCTTTCTGTTCTGTCCTTCCATCTTCCCAAGCCTATCTCTCTCTCAAGTGAGTCAAGAGCCTACATCTGAGCCACAATGCCCAAGGTTTGGAGTCTGGCTCTGGAGGTCAGAACACCTGACTTTCTCCACATATCACCTTCCTTATCTATAAAACCAGAGCAACTGCAGCTCACATGAGCACTTCTCTTCTTCCCTATTACTCGCTTTTATTTCTGAGCAAGCATCATGATTTTATTATATGTGCTCTCAACTCTTTTACCTCTTGTTGGCTCCCATGAGCTACATTTACCTTATAAGACTCGAAAGCTCTGTAATCATGATTCTCCTGCCCCTGTGTTGCTGAATGAGGCTTGGAAACAACTCCTTGTGGTTTGAATGAAAACTGTTTCATACATGCTCATGTGTTTGAACCCTTGGTCCACTACTAGTGCTACTATTTGGTTGGGTTATGAAACCTTTAGGAGGTACAGCATTGAAAGAGAAAAAAAAAGGTTGCAGGGATCAGGCTCTGAGAGTCTATAGCTTTGTCCTGGTTCCAATTTACAACTCTCTCCCACTGCTTTCCATGGGACGTCAAGATGTGATCATGCAGCTTCCTGCTTCTGCCACCCGGTGCTATGCCTCCTCCACCATAATAGACTCTCCTGTAGGGATAATCCTGTGTGCACTGTGCAAAAGCATTCATCTGTCATTAAATAGCTGAATGGCCACTAGAAAAGCAAGAAAGAATAGGCAGGACTTCCAGGAAGAGAGAGGAAAGCCAGGAAAGACTCGGGGCAAGAGGAGTTACCACCAAGATACAGAGAAAGCCTGACATGTGACACCGAGGAGAGGTAAACAGCCGCATAGCTGACATAGAGGAGTATACACAGGTTAGCTGACTTATAAGCTAGTTGAGGAATGTAGTGGCTATTCCTGGTTGTCAACTTGACTATCTCTGGAATGAACTACAATCCAGAATTAGAAGGCTCACCTGTGGCCCTAATCTGGAGGCTGAGAGATACAAGTTTCTGACCTGAATCTTGGCATGGAGACCTTGAGGAATAGTGGCTATGAATCCCATAGGATTAACATAGAAAGCTCTATGAGTTCAAGATCATCTGGGATTAAGGGTGTGGTGGCATAGTGGCTATGAATCCTAGAAGATTAAGACTGGAAGATCTATGAGTTCAAGCAAGGTCATCTGGGATTAAAGGTGTGGTGGCACACACCTTTAACCTGGGCCACACTTTTTGCTGGAGACCTATATAAGGACATTGGAAGAAGGAAGGCTATCTCTGCTTCACCTGCTTGCCATGTGGGACTGAGCAACTGCTAGATGCTTGGACTTCCATTCACAGCTGCTGCCGACCGTTGTTGGGAGTTGATTGTTGGGAGTTGGACTACAAATTGTAAGTTATCAATAAATTCCTTTACTACATAGAGACTAAGTTCTGTGACTCTAGAAAACCCTGACTAAGACAAGGAACAAACCTACCTTAAGGCCTAGGCATTAATTCATAAGTAAATAAGCCTCCATGTGATTATTTGAAAACATGGAGAACATAGAAAAGCCCCATACAACTTATACTATCTTCTGGAACTATAAGCCACACTAGGTTCTTTCTTCGGTAAGTTGTTTTGGGTTGTGGTGTTTCAGCACAGCAATAGGAAAGTAACTAATACAGCATCACAAATTGTTCCACCTACAAAATAAGCCCAAGTGTCATAGGTATGCCCTTCAGGCTACCTGATTGTCATATTGCAATTCCTTTGCTCACCTACTCTCTCAGCCAGTAGAAACAATACCACAACATCCCTGTAACTGACTGCCATTACTCCCCATCTCCAGCTAAGGACCCTGCTTTTTGCCACTGGAAGAAAATTGAAGCAATCAAAAGAGTATGTTTAGGTCCTCTCACAAGTATGTCCATAGACCTGCCCATAGTTTCCAACAACTGCTCTGCTTTGCCATCTATCTGTTGCTAAGGATGGATTGTCCACTTGTTCTCTAAAGCTGTTCCAGGAGGGGCAGTATCTCTACAGATAGTCACACAGGAGAAAGGCAGAGGAAGAGGAAGGCTCAGATCACAAACATGTGCCTAAAAGTCAAAGCACACCAAAGATTGCCAGCAAACCACCAGAAGCTAGGGAGAAGCACAGGTCCTCCTCCTAGCTCTGGGAGAAACCACCCCTACTGGGGCTTGACCTGGATCTTTGGGCCTCTGGAACTGGGAAACCAGACTTGGGCCATGTAGGTCAACCTGTGAAGTGGAAACTTCTGGTCTCATTGGAAAGTCAGTTGTGTCAAATGATGTTTTGCTGGGGCACACAGGTGAAAGGATGTTTTACTAAAGTAGACACGGGTAAAAGGATGTTTTGTTATGGCAGACATGTAAAAGGACTCGTGATGAAGGAATATAAATATGACCCCACAAACAATGGGAGATAGAGCATCGGTTTGCTCTCCTCTGCCTCACTATTCCTCACTTTAGATAATCCCTTATGTCAGTTAGCCTTACATTGAATTGCTGAGCTCTACTTGTGGTGATTTTGAGAGAAATTTGCCAAAGGAATTCTCTTATTTGCTGTTTGCGACTGAACTAAACTGCTGACACCCTCATAGTGAAGATTGGACTCACCCCCAAAGAACTATATCTAAACAATTCTACTTCTCCCATAACCTAATGTCTTTTCTCTTCCCCTACCTCTGGTGGGTGATGCACTAGAGGACAGGTTGAACCCTTATTAAAATAGGTTGCAAAAAAATGTATGCCTACAAACTTGCTGTTGTTCTTTGTTACAGCACGTATGAGAGCAGCCTCTACATAAGTTAACCCTTTGATCACCAGGAGAAGCTAACTCTCAGCCTTCATAGCACTACACTCCGCCCTTATTGAAGAGCTTAGGGCATTTCCTCCCTACGGTCCTCATCAGTATCCACATGGGCTGTGACTAGTCCATGAAGAAACTTTTAACTCCCATTCACCGTTCTTCTGTTCTTGGCTTTCTCTTTTCTCTGCAACATTTTGCAGCAATAATTCTTGTGCTGATACACTCACCATCTCCAGTTTGTCTCCTACTTCCCCTTAACTGGATGAAATGAGGTTCTCCTGTCATTGCTCAATAGAAAGGGTTCTACACCATATCAGCAATAATCTTCAGTTCTCAGCCTTGCTCCACTAGGGACATCCAACATCATAGTTCACTGCTATTTCCTGGGGGCACTTCCTTCCCTTGGTTTCTGGTGGCCCTGATTCTCTTGTGTATTGAGTTGTAAAAGCAATAGAGCATATTTTTAAAATCTGCTCTAAACTCCCCAGGGCACACCTCTTCTACACCCACCCAAATGTTTTGGATTCCCGAATGAAAGACACACACACACACACACACACACACACACACACACACACACAGCCTTCTATTTTAAGAAGCCCTAAGCAGCTCAGTGGTTGGGTGCTTCCAAACCTCCTCATGGTTAACACACGCTCCCCTCTGATATTCTTGAGTTATTACTTACTAAAGTCTATATTCTGATTTGGTTGCCTGGACCTAGTTGGACAGCCCTCTCTGGCCGCACTCTCCCAGCTCTTTCACATGGTTGTTCCCTCTCACTTCTCCATCTATCAAGCCTGATCTACCTGCTTCCCCATCGTGGTGATTCTGCCTTCTCTCTCTCCTGTGTTTCTTGCCTAGGACTTCTAAAAGTCCCACCTCTGTCTCTCTGCCAGGCCATTGTTCACCACCAACTTTATTTCCCAATCAGAACCAACTGAGGGCAGGGACCATCAGCACAGATGTATAGGTTCCTGTGTGATTTGGGGAGCCAAACTAACACAAATAGCATTAGAACCAATCCTCAACAGATGGTGGTATATCTTTTCTAAGACTAGTGATTTGTGAGAGCCCAGGGTCCTGAGCTTGGTTCTTCTAGGTTCCTATTTAACTCCTTTGTGAGTTCAGCCAGGCTCAAGATTGGCTCTATCATCTATGTATCAAAGACTCTCAAACATAAGCATGTAGCCAGCTTGTGCTCACATGGCCTATGAATCTTCTAATAAGTACTCAGAACTTAATGTCATGATTTAAGTAGGTTTGGTCTCCATAGACTCCTATGTTTTAATGCTTAGCCCCCAAGGAATGGCACTGTAAGAAGGTATGGCCTTATTGGAGTTGGCATGTGTCACTGTAGTGGCTTTGGGGTCTCCTAGATTTAAGATCTGCCCAGTGTGGAATTCCAGGCTCCTCCTGGCTGCCCAACAGTCTCCTTTGGCTGCCTTGGATCAACATGTAGAACTTTCAGCTCCTTTTGCAGCACCATGTCTGCCTGGACATTACCACATTTCCTGTCTTGATGATAATGGACTGAACCTCTGAAACTGTAAGCCAGCCCCAATTAAATGTCTGCCTTTATAAGAGTTGCCTTGGTCATGGTGTCTCTTCACAGCAATGGAAACCCTAACTAAGACACTTAGAATGCCCCCAAATACACTCCCCACTTTTCTCTAAAAGCCTGCTTACCAACATTCTCCAGCTCAGTAAAGGACAACTCCATCTTCCAGGTGTGAAAGCCACAACCTAGTATCATATTAAATCTGCTTCCTCTGTTGCCCCAGACGCTCTAAGTAGAGGAGTCTTGTTCACTCTACACTTAAAAATATCTCTATCGTCTGCATTTTTCCCACCCTCTGTGCCAGGCTACTATTACAGCAGCCTCTGAACCAGGGCCATCTCTCTTCTCTGCTGCCATCTTGCAGCCTACTCTCAGCATGACAGGGATCATGTAAAACACAAGCTGTGCTCTCAGTTCCCTTGCAGCACCCTCTAGCAACTTCCATCTTAATCCTTCTTGATTCAGAGAGAAAGCCTAGACTTAGAGAGCCCCTTAGACCTACCTCTTGGTCTCTGTGTCCCTCCTCTCACCTATCTATCTCCTTCTCTCTCACCTCCAGCCATGAGGCTTCTTCACCATCCTAGAGCATCCAACTGTTCGAAAAATCCTTGCACTGGCTGGTCCCTCTGCCCCAAACACTATGCTACAGGTGTCTCAAGAGGACTGACCTTGTGTCTCCACTCCAACATCATTTCTTCAATAAGGTTTACTGGCCATCGACTAATACTGCAGCCTCTGTCACAAACATTTCTTTTGCCACCTATCACCTCCCCCCACATACACTTGTTTATTCCCTAATGTTTACCATTCGATTTCTGTCTCCCTGGGCCAGCATCAAGCTCTGGGTTTTCTGTTTTGTTTCTCTAAGCATGAAAGAAGTACTATACAAACACATGCACATGTGTATGTATATGCATATGTGTGTGTGCTTATATGTAAATGCATATGTAGGTGTATATGCTGCATATTCTATATATGTTGTATATGTAGCATATGCATGCGTACACATATGCTGTATATGTACTCATATATTTGTGTATGTGTATGATATGTATGTATGTATGTGTATTTTTATAAGAGGAAGAACAGGTGAATGACTGACTATAAAAATGTTGAGAACAGTGTCTGCCACCAAATGAGTAGCAATCATTGATATTAACCAAATGGCTAATAATCGTTAGCCACCATGAACATTACCTCCATTCCTCAGACCAGAGTTTGCAGTGCAAAGCTCTAAGAATGTGGCTAGCAGATCAGCCTTCAGTGAGGACCAGGGGTGAAGGAGAGCAGCAGGAACCACTTGCAGTTTAATGAAGCTTAGTTGAGACTCATTTTTCCAGTTGACGGCTCCTTGAGTTTTCACCCAACTGCTCTCTTGTGCCAGGCTTGGATGAATCCCTTGAACCCACTCTGGCAGGGTTCTGCTGAAATCACTGCTCTGTGCTGCTTGGGAGAACCACAGGCCTAATTTAGCCAGCAGGAAATAAAAATTAATAACCTCAAAGAAACCTCAGCCTGGTTTTGCTATTACCTCAATTCTAGGGTTTTTGTTTTGTTTTGTTTTGTTTTTTTGGTCATTAACACCATATTAGAAAATTAATCCCAAAACCTGAGAGCAGTTATCACTTCTGAACAAGGACAGGCAGGCTCAGGATTCTAGTGAACAGCAGAGAATACAAACCATTTTTAATATTTTGGGGGTAGAAAACTGGCCTAATGGTAATGCTGTTTTACATAATGTTTCTGTCTTCTGTAATTTTTAAATTTTTAAATCTGGATTTAGAAGTTGAGGGTAAGAATGAGGAGGGCTAAGAAGTACTGGCAGACATCCCCATGTGAGATATGATAGTGAAGGTAAGCAAGGGTTTGATTCTAGATACATTTTAAAGGAGAGTCCATTGAGATTCTCTGGTGTGAGAGAAACATGGGTTTCTAACACAACACCACAGTTTTGGGCCTAAACTCCTGGAAAAACTGAAGGTACTTAGATTAGATGAGAAAGGAATCCATATGACCTTGGCATACTGTTGGGGTGTCTGGCACTTAAGTATGTCCATTTCTACTCTGTACTTTCCTCATTGGTCTGGGAACAAGAAAAGTTCCAACCTCAGAGTCCTTAGCCACTAGATCCTCCCTGCCTTGCTGTTGGCTCTCTTCAGAATAAATGACCTCCCTGAATGATTTTTATACAACTGAATTACTCACATCAGCCATGTACACACCTGAGTGAACACGAACACTCAACACAAAGACCTTGTCTGAAAGTCCTGGTACCCATTCAGCACTCCACTACAGGACGAGGGGGAGAGTTTAATGACAGAAAGGGTTTAAGGAAAGATCATGGATGATCCCTTACCCTCATAAACACAAGGGGTGTGAGCAGAGCCCTTTGTGTAGGAGGATTCTTGATGCTTACTGGCATCCTGGCCACTGAGGCTTGCCCAAAAGGGGGAACTTGGCAAATAGAAAAGGGATAAAGAATGGGAACTACAAATGTGGGGTCATCCAGGACTTGATACTACTTTAATTTCAGTGATTTAAGTTCAGGAATGGATGAAGCATCGTGAGCTAAAGAAAAACTCATCTAGGTGGTCGGGGAGGGAAAGGCTCAGCACACTCTAGAAAGGAATGCATGCAGTGTGGAAGCTTAACTAGTGTGGCCAGGAGACTGCAGGCAGTCCGGTGATTGCCAGGAGAGAGACAGGGCCTCAGCTGGTGTCACAAGGATGGCCCTCGAGCCATTCTCACCAGAGAGCTGTGCTGTGCTACAGTTATCAAATGCCTGGAGGCTGTCCCTAGCAAAGTTCAGTCAAGACTATTGGCTTCTGATCATCAATAGGAGGAGAGGTCCTCGGCCCTGTGAAGGTTCTGTGCCCCAGTGTAGGGGAATGCCAGGACCAATAAGTGGGAGAGGGTAGGGTGGCAGGCATGGGGATGGGGGAGGCAACAGGAGTTTGTTCTTGTTTTTGTTTGTTTGTTTGTTTGTTTGTTTTTTGGAGGGGAAACTGGGAAAGGAGAAATTTACATGTAAATAAAGAAAATACCTAATTTAAAAAAAAAAAAAGAATATTGGCTTAATAATGGCACCATCGCCCCCTCCCCATTTACCTTCTTTAAAAGCCGATATTCACATTTCAAACTAGAAATGTTGGTGACCTAGGAATATCTGTGAGGTTTTGTAACCCCCCTGCCTGAGGGCTGATTCTTCAGATCCCGCCTGCCTCAGATAACCACACCTCTCTGCCCACCTCCTGCTAATTGCCATGCCTCTCTCCAAATTCCAGTTATGCCAGAAGTCCCGCCTCCAGAGACTGAAGAAGAAGTTGCTGATTGGGCCAGGTTGCTGAAGAACTTGTGGGAGGGGTTTTGCTTTATTTATTCTACCTGTTGGCTTGTAACAAAGGGAACTGAATGAAAGATGGCTGATTGAAACAGAACTGTGTTTGGCTAATTTTTACGAATCTTCCACGTGGTTCAGGTATCACAAAATGGCTTTCCAGGTCCCTGACCCCATTCCAGAAAACCCATTCGTATTTGTGGCTGCTGGCCGCCAACAAGGATTTTGTGGGCAAATGAGTACCAATGGAATCACTAAGAACGCAAAAGCATCCCCCTAACCTCTTAGAAAAAAGAGCCATTTAGGTCTGTCTCCCAGTACAATCAAGGGAAGAAGAGGGGATTGAGACATGGGAGAAGGCACAGTTTTCTGGAGGTGTCGCTGGGGACCCCTGTTGTTCTTCATTGAAAGCAGTAGATAAGACAGCCCAAGAAAACCAAATGCTCTGAAGGACCCCGCACTAGTCGTTCTTCATACTCACATCTGACCCTCGGGATGTTCTGCAATGAAAATGGAGTAGCTGCTCTCTGCAGGGACCCTGGGGTGAGAATGACAAACTGGCCAGGTGGACCGCCCATGCAGGGGAAGAGACTCGTGCAGAATCTAAAGGCTTGGTTTCCCAGTTTGGGGCTGTTTGGCACTGCCACTGAGTCTCCGTTGACAAGTTGCATCACCTCTCCACAACACAGCCTCTTCATCAACGAAATGGCACGATGGTAATAATTCAGGTAGCAGTTCAGTTTATTCTGACAACAGGATGGAGCTTTAAATGGAAGAACATGCCTTTGAAGCTAGCAGATATTTTGCAATGAATGGCCCATACATTACTATTACCATAGTCTAACAACACCTAGAAAGTTCCTTGAGTGACATAGTTATTCAACTAAGATCTCCTGCATAACAAGCTACCCTATAATTAGTCATTTTTTTCCAAGTCTGTGGTTCATCTAGGTGACTCTGTTCAACTCTGAGCAGGACTTGGCCAATCCTGACTTTACATCTCTAGATGGTCAACTTGCAGGTTTCTGATAACTCTGTGGTCAGCTCTCGCCCACTTGTCCCTCCTATCTATCCCGCAGCCTAGCTCAGCCCTGGTGGCAACAGCAGAGGCCCAAGAGAGGAAACGAGTGTTCTGAAAGCTTTTGCTGGGATTGAGTTGGATAATGATCTGTACAAGCGTCACAGTCAAACTCAAAGTACCCTGTGGAGGCATGGGAAACTAACGTATGGAGTTCCCTACACAGTTGCTACTAGGGAATGAGTATAAGAGGATAAGAATTAACACTAAGAAGGCTAGGAAATCGACACACAACCAACACTTGAACTGGGCAAGAGGGAATCAAGAGGAACAAAAAGGCTTAGCCGTGGGTTAGTTAGAACTTGCCCTTGAAGAGGATCAGACAGCCTGGGCCTGAGTGACCCGGAAGCAGATGAGATCTGGTGACCACATTATGCAGCCAGCCAGGGCACTAGTGTCAGAGGTGCTGAGGCAGCAGGATAACAGATGGCCGGAGGAGGTGGGGGACTCAGGGCTCTGTTGCTCTGTGCTTCTGTTGCTCAAACTCCCATCTTTCAAAGTCATTCCCATATTTTATAGCTGGCTTTTTCCCTTTACTTTCCCCATATTAGAATTAAGTTTTCTTTCCCAATGTCCTAATTAATCAATTGGGTTAAAGAAAACAAATAATCTGTGGGTTGCTTATAAAGAAACTGAATAAGACAAAAAAGAAAATAAGAGTTATTATCCCCATTTCATACTTGAGGCCCATGGTTAACAAATGGCAGCCAGAACCAAACCGAGGCTTCTAGTTCCAAGGTCATGGCTAAGTCCTTTGATCTATGCTGATTCTGGCTGTGGGATGCAGGGAATCCCTTGGGGATGCATGTATGGAGCAGCAGTATGAAACAGAGAGGAGCAGGCATGGTGCCTAGAGCATCCTGGCACAGGAATTTATAAGACAGACACAGACGCATAGCTGACAAGAAGCTGTGTCCCGCTGTGTAGGCTGGGTACCACTCCACTAGGCATCTGCTGGCTAGAGATTATGACTCTTCAGCTTCGGCTGCAGCACAGCTTCAAACTTCAGCATCTTTTCAGGGCTCGCATCCTCCTGGGAACGTTCCAACACAATCACCAAGGCCATGGTGGGACTCTTCACCGCCACAGCTTCTTCTTAGACAGTGCAGTCTACTCTTGTTACAAATGAGGAAGCTGCTGAGGCATGTAGATATCACACAGTGTGACTGTCAGACATTAGGTATTTAAGGCTGAGAGAGCCAGGCAGTGGTGGTGCACTCCTTTAATCCTAGCACTTGGAGGCAGAGGCAGGTGGATTTCTGAGTTCGGAGCCAACCTGATCTACAGAGTGAGTTCCAGGACAGCCGGGGCTACACAGAGAAACCCTGTCTTGAAAAACCAAAAAAAAAAAAAAAAAAGCTGAGAGAAATTATACGTGGCTATACAATGTGTCTCAGGAGCTACTAAAAGAACATGGTTATACAGAACATTCTGGATCGGAGAGTCTGTGACATTCACCAGATTGTCAGAGAAGGTTCTCAAACCCAGACTCACAATAGTCTACAATTCCTTTTCCGTGCCCTGCCTTTGCGCTGAGCCCAGGAAGGGTGGGCAGATATCTGTATCGAGCCATGCCATTTCTTGCCATCCATACCTGTCCTCTAGAACAAGGGGTACTCAAGAGATCCCACTAAGACCAGCTCAGAACATTGCCTTGCCTGTGTCCGGAATATGAGGTATGAGCCAAAGCTGCTGGGAGAAGTACAGAGACAACCTCTAAACCTTTTGTGGAAGGGGCTGATTTCAAAATTTGCATATTCGAAGACAACTAACGAATACTTTCATTGCATCCTCCAAAATGAGTATTTTCTCGAAATCTCTGAATTGCCCTCTTTGGCACCATAAGGCACTCATAAAGAGCATAGACAAACCCTGCTTTGTGCCGAAGGAAATCCTCTAGTGTCACCTGGTGGCCTATCCTTGTCACTGCACCCTTCTCAACAGGTTTGTGCTTTTCTTTCTTAAATTACTTTAAACCCTTCTTCAAATTACTTCTGCTAGCCTGTGTGTTGGCACCCAGAGACTTTGTAATCTTTTCAAATTGTGACAGAGGCAGGGCCAGACCTCCTTTCTCATTGCCCAGCTCTCTCCAGTTCTGTGCCAGCCTCCCTGTGACTCTCCATACTTCACCTTCTCCCTGTGACAGGGATATCTCATCTGAAGTAGAGATGGGGACAAGGATGACTTCTTTGCTGCCAATGGGAATTTCCCTCTAAGCATCCTCCTTTACTCAAAGTGATAATCTTGACTTTCTAGTGTCCTTTGCTCCCTAGGAGTCTTCTGAAAGCCCTGCTTACACTATATTCAGGACTCCCCCTGCACTTGACACTCCTGCATGTGTGTGAGAGAGAGGGGCACCTCTTCCAGGGAACAGCACAGCACAGATCGAAGCCAACTGTGTCCCATCACATCTGTCTGCATGACCAACTGTCTGACTGTTTTCTGGATCCTGAGAAGAGCAGGCTGTGGTCCCATGTGCTGAGTTCATACTCAGACCTGAGCCCCACATGTACCTTGCCAACCGCAGAGCTGAGGGGTGTGGCTTACACAGGGGCACCTTAAGCTTTCAACTCAAGTTGTGAAGCTCAATATAGCTTCCAAGAGTTGAAGATGATGGCTTGGGGGTGGGGGATATTCTCATTGTTGGCTTGCTTTTTCAGTTTTGGGTGTATTAAGGTAAGGTCTCACTGTATGGTCTGGGTTGAATTGAAACTACAGCATTTCTCCCCAACTTAGCCTACCAAGTGCTGGGGTTACAAGCTTGTGTCACCATGCGCAGCTTTAGTGGAAAGCATTTTGGTCAAAAGGTACTACCATGCCCAGAAGGGTAAGTCTGTGTGTGTGTGTGTGTGTGTGTGTGTTTAGGGTGGACCTCAACATTGCAGAGCACTCTGAGAGCCAATCTAAGAACTGCACAAGGTCCAAATCACAACAGGCTACATACGCCATGATATCTAGGGATGATACAAGTCTTGAGAGAACCAGCATTGGGGGATGGTAGGCTGAGAAACATTAAAGAACACGATCCAGGGAAATGGCATGGAATCCCAGGAGAGACCATCCACAGCGCAGATCTCTGGCCTGTCAGTTCAGTGGGTAGCAAGTTATCTGGGCAGTTCCTAAGCTACATTGAAGAACCTCTGGAGGAAGTGAGGTAGAGAGACAGACCGAAATGGTATGGCATAAAAGGAACATGGAAGAAGTAGGGGCAGAAGGAGAAATGAAGCAAACAAGTAAAGAAGGGGCATCCTGGGAAGAAAACGTGACAGCAGAGCCAATGATGAGGTTAACTGGGGCGCCACTGCATACGGTTAAGTGAGGCATGAACAACAGAAAGGCTGACTGGGTGGCTCGGGAACTCAGGATCCTTCATGATGTCTGAGACAAAAGCCAGAGAGTGGAGGGTACTCACCATCCAGGTGGGAGCAGTCCACTGTCTAGTCAGTGGCTCACAACCTGTGTGCCACACCCCCTAGGGGCATTGAGTGACTCTTTCACAGGGGTTCCCTCAGACCATCAGAAAATGCAAATATTTACATTATGAGTGTACTGGCTGGTTTTGTGTGCCAACTTGACACAGGCTGGAGTTAGCACAGAGAAGGGAGCTTCAGTTGGGGAAGTGCCTCCATGAGACCCAGCTGTGGGGCATTTTCTCAATTAGTGATCAAAGGAGTAGGGCTCCTTGTGGGTGGTGCCATCCCTGAGCTGGAAGTCTTGAGTTCTATAAGAGAGCAGGCTGAGCAAGCCAGGGGAAGTAAGCCAGTAAGGAACATTCCTCCATGGCCTCTGCATCAGCTCCTGCTTCCTGACCTGCTTGAGTTCCAGTCCTGACTTCCTCTGGTGATCAACAGCCATGTGGAAGTAAGCTGAATAAACCCTTTCCTCCCCAACTTGCTTCATGGTCATGATGCTTGTGCAGAAATAGAAACCCTGACTAAGAAAATGAGTCATAACAGTATCAAAATTATAGTTATGAAGTAACAACAATATGGTTGGGGTCACCACAATATGAAGATGGCTGCTGTTTTAGACCCAGTGTGTTTCAGGTGACCTCAGATGTACCTCAACTGCTGAGCTGCCATATTTTTCATTTTTCTTTTACAATGAGTGTAAAAGCCTCATGCCATTTTTAAGAAATACATTCAGATCCTGCACTTCCTTGTGTTGTATCTGCCATTATTTTGCCTACGCGCCTTGTCGACCTGACTAGGACCCCATTTCTTCCGCGGAGTTGAGGGAGGCCCAGAAGTCCTCTCTGTCTCTGTGTACATGTCTCTCTCTGTGTCTCTCTCTGTGTATCTCTCTTTTTCTCTGTGTCTGTGTGT
>JADRCD010212254.1:0-20943 GCA_019843815.1 Montemys delectorum | reverse complement strand
TCCTCCTCCTCCTCCTCCTCCTCCTCCTCCTCCTCCTCCTCCTCCTCTCCCTCCTCCTCCTTCTCCTTCTTTTTCTCCCCCTCCTTCTCCTTGTTTTCCTTCTCCTCCTTCTTCTCCCATTAATTTATTTATTCACTTTACATTCCAATAGCTGCCCCTACTCTATCCATTTCCTCCCTCCGTCCCCACTCCCCTTCTCTGAGAGAGTAGAGACTCCCCTGGATATCCTCCCATCCTGGCACATCTAGTCTCTGTGTCTAGGTATGGGCCCTATGTCACTGATCTCTCCAAAATTTTTAAGTGGGAGTTGGGTTTTGTCAAAGGCTGTTTCAGCATCTAATGAGATGATCATATGGGGTTTTTTCTTTCAGTTTGTTTGTATGGTGGATTACACTGATGGATTTTCATATATTGAAGCATCCCTGGGATGAACCCTACTTGAAGTGGTGGATGTTTTTGATATTTTCTTGGATTTGATTTGCAAATATTTTATTGAATATTTTCACATCAATGTTCATGAGAGAGATTGGTCTGAAATTCCTTCTCTTTGTTGAGTCTTTCTGTGGCTTAGGTATCAGGGTGACTTTAGTTTCATAGAATGAGTTTGGCAATGTTCCTTCTGTTTCTATTTTGTGGAAGAGTTTGAGGAGTGTTAGTATTAGCTCTTGTTTGAAAATCTGGTAGAATTCTGTGCTAAAACTATCTGTCTCTGGGCTTTTTTTTGGTTGGGAGACTTTTAATGACTACTTCTATTTCCTTATGGATTATAAGACTATTTAAATAGTTTACCTGATGTTGATTTAACTTTGGTAAGTGCTACCTATCTAGAATCATCTATTTTGTTTATATTTTCCAACTTTTTGCAGTACAGGGTATTAAAGTAAGACCTAATGATTTTTTTTATTTCCTCTGTGTCTGTTGTTATATCTCCCTTTTAATTTCTGATTGTATTAATTTGGATACTGTCTCTATGCCTTTTAGTTAGTTTGGCTAAGGGTTTGTCTATCTTGTTGATTTATCTCAAAGAACCTGCCCTTGGTTCTGTTGATGCTTTGTATTGTTCTCTTTCTTTCTAATTGATTCATTTCAACCCTGAGTTTCATTATTTCCTGCCATCTACTCCTCTTGGGTATGTTTGTTTCTTTTTGTTCTAGAGCTTTCAGAGATGCTGTTAGAATGCTAGTATCTGATCTCTCCTTTGTTTTGCTCCTTAATTATCAAATATGAGAAGATGTGTGTTTAGTCTGATCAAAGCATTGATTACTATTTCTCCTTCACTGTCATTGTTCTCATTAAAGGAAACACAAGTATTAACTCAGTAATGAAGTTTATGAATGCAAAATCCCACAAGAGGATCAAAAAATAGATACCTCTTGATGACTAAGAGCATTCCCAGCCTGGGGAAGGCAAAGAAAGGCTATGGTGGTTATGGTTAGGGTTGTATCAGAGCAGGCATCAAGGAGGACATACTGCTGATGCTGAGGTGAGAAAGATAGTGCACCAAGCAGAATTATTTTGTTAGAGCATAAGGTTCTTAACATGATCTGAAAATAAATGACATTAGTCAATTTGAAAATTTGACAAGTCCAAGCCAGGTGAAATTTCAGGCATGGCTTGCCTCAGATAGGATAGTCTATCCTCTCCAAATAGCACGCTGTCTTGGCTTAATCTTCTAAAACTACCTTCAGCATTCCCAGAAAGGCTGAAAGTAGCTTCAGGCTCACTTGCTATCACATCGGCTGTGGAACTAAAATATGCTTACTTCCTAGTGATTTTAAAATTAGTCCCAGAAATAAGTGTCTTTTACCAAGATGATTCACATGTGTTTAACCAAATTAATTATGAACAAGTCAAAGAATGGACTGCCCTAGGTGACCAGACCTGGCTGTGAACTCACCTGGAGCAAGAATTGATTAAAAGGGAAAAAGGCTTCCTATCAGTGAATGAATGCATGGAAAATTTACTGGAAAGAGAAATGGCCAGTGGCAAAGCGGTAGCCTACAGTGTTTACAGGGAGGGAGGAGTCCCATGTGGAGCAAAGGACACATGTAGAACAGCAAAGTGTGTCCAGTCTACCTGCTGCTCCCCATTCTCACTGTCTGACCTTACCTTCGCTCCTTGAAGTCTATCATCTCTTCTGAGTTATAATCATAGAATGGATGGAGAGAAAGAAATACCAATTAAGCCTCCTCTGTGCACTTTAGAGCGCACACTCTTCTTCTTTAATTTGTTTATACCAATACCAGAGATGATCAGAAGAGGAAACCCTTCATTTCACAGTAGCTCTTCAGTTATTGGTTTCTATTTGAAAGATTAACGTATTCAGAGGGTCCTGGTTACTATGCTCAGCATATCAACTAAACAAGCTTTCAAAGAGAGAAATCAAGCAGCTCTGAAACTAAAGATGTTTTCTTCCGAGACTCCACTAAATTGCTAACTATCAAGTTTACTTTCTAGTGTTGTGAGAGGGTGCACATTGTTTTTCTGCCCTCTATTTTTTAATTGAGGCTTATGTCAGAGACTAGATTAGACAGGTGAAACTACTTTACCTTTAGTGGTTATTCAAGATGCAATAGAGAATTAACCATCTCTAGCTAACTGATTTTAAAAGCGGTATGGGGCTAAAGTGTTGCTTGATCCTGGACCACAAGGAAGCTGCCAGTAAGACTATTCAGCATGGGATGATGGAGGGGAAGTGAATCTTTCGGTCCACCAGTATAACGACTCAAGGCTTTCAATGCTTAATTTTCCATGAAAGACCATCACTATTCTGTAATCAACATAAATACTTGAGTTCAGACTTATAAAGATTATTAGATATAAAACAGTACTTAATGAATTTGTCCTATGGATATTCTGAGTTATATTGTGTATGATAGCTCTCTTTAGCTTGCTATATATTTGGTGAGAAGAGATAAAGAATAATTCACTAACTAAAAATAGTATGTTGCATATCATATAACAATACTACTGAATCCATACAAAAAGATTTTGTTACCAAGTCTTGGTAAAGACACAGACTCATTTAAAACACGGAGGCCACACCCGATAGTCCAATGCCTTTAAATCCATGCAATCAAACTCCAATGTTCATGTTGTACTGCTGAAGGAGTTAGGGGGGTGGATAGCAGTGGCTAGATAGTACTACCATCTATCTCCAACTGTTATATCTACCTGAGAAACAATGTGAAAGCCCACTCACCATTGTGAATACCTGCTATACTTGGGTCAGTGAACAAAACAGTGATAGTCTGTTGTTTTGATCTCTAATGTCTTAGAAGATTATAGCTGCACTGCAAACTAAGGAGATACTCTAACAGTGAGCGGGAGTTGGACAAAAGAATACATCTAATTATTCATGTAATACTCCCCACTCCCAAGGAATACCAAACAAAACACTAACTGCTCAAAGTGCATTCATAATGTCATCTAAAATGAAGAAAAAGGAGAGAATGAGGGGGGGAGGGAGAAGGAGGGGCGGAGAACATGCTGTCCCCAGTTGATGGCTCTGTTTGACCTAATTCAGTGCTGTCCTCACCATGACAAATTCTAACTCCCTGAAACCATGGCCAAAATAAGCTCTCTTTCTTAAGTTGCTTCTCGTCAAAATATATTATCACAGCAACAGAAAAAAAAAAATCAACTGAGGTAGGCAGATAGATAGATAGATAGATAGATAGATGGATAGATAGATGATAGATAAATGATATGTAGATGATAGGTAGATAGATGAGGGGGCAGACAGAATGAAAAGGAATAGTATTAATGTTTGGAAAGTATAATAGACAAATAAAATATTCTTAGTAAAAAGACACAAAATCGGACTTAAGAGTTTCTATGGTAAAGTTAATTTGGAGATTCATTTACACGTTGTTTATCTGTCACTCAACTCTGTGCACAGATAAGCTCAGGACAATGACTGCCAAAGTCCCATGGTCACTGTTACTAGGAGTGAATAGCACTGCTAATGTAAGAGGCTGTATAAGTGCTGTGTGTTCTTTTACGTAACCCTATCAGACCACATTTTGTTTATCAGTAGCAATATCCATGCTTCTAAAATATCAAACACCCACTCAGCCCAAGAAACAAATATCTGATCCCAAACTTATTGCAGATAATTACCGAATCAGATATCCCTGGGAAGCAATTATTTTTAAATAACTATAGATATTCTGATTACATGGTCTTTAGGTTCTCCCTTTGCTACATTTGGATTCAAAAGAGAGTGGTAGGATCAAAAGAAAAATTCAGTGTTGGTTTTAGAACAATGAAAGCAAGACTTTATTCAGGGTAGAAAGCAAAAGCAGAGTTATTCTAGCATTTCAGATTTACTTACAAAGTATGTACAATACTGCCATTTGCTTTTAATATTTGAAGAAAGGCTCGCTTTTGTCTTTTCAGTTTTCTTTTACCCTTATACATAAAAGATTGGCTTTAAAATTTTCTAAATATTATCAATGTAAAAATGTACATAGAAACAGGAACAATTTAACTAGCTTGAAAATTCACTTCACATCAGAGATCCCCCTTTTCTGTAAAGTGAGTTTAACAGCAATGTCTGACTTGGAACCCCAGAGAATGTTCCATATACTGTTCTAAACAGTAAGGCATGATAAAGAATGGTTAAGAAAACTATGCAAACTAAATCACATGTCTAATTTTTATTACAAAATTCTGAAACAGGTCTTTAATTCCATAAAGCCTCTCTGTGAATGTCTTCCTATCCCCATGTCATGGGTAACCTGCTCTTTAATCTATCTCATTCCCTTTAGTACAAAAAATAAAACAATTCACTACAGTTTTAATGCGTGTGTGTGTGTGTGTGTGTGTGTGTGTGTGTGTGTGAGAGAGAGAGAGAGAGAGAGAGAGAGAGAGAGAGACAGAGACAGAGACAGAGACAGAGACAGAGAGACAGAGACAGAGAGAGAGAGACAGAGACAGAGAGAGAGACAGAGACAGAGAGAGAGTGCTAAGTTCATTTTTCCTTACGAACTAAAGGTCAGTAGATGGTAAGTAGGAAAGGAAAAATAAGAGAGAAAAGAAAGGGAATAGGGATGGGTCCAGACAGAGAAACTGTGTTTTTATATTAGAATTGAGCAAAATATCACATGTATTTCAAACATATCGGACTTGATTTTGTCAGATCTGGGAATAGTCAATCCAGCCCTGAGTAATCAGAGTTGTTCTAATTAAATCCTAATCTGCATTTCACCAGATTTCTATCCACTTGCTGTTTCCCACTATTACTTCTTCCTTTGTGTTTAATTATTAAAAATATATTGGAATTTATACCATGATTTAAATTATACTGGAGGCTATTATGTATTAAAACATTGAAAACCATAAATTAACTGGATATTTATTTGACACATGTATTAGGATCTGATTTAACAACCTTGATGCATTAAGATTAATTTTTTTAAATGTGGTAAAAATATAATTCATGTTCTAATGAAAATGCAATCATATTACAAGTAAATGAGGCAAATGTTTTTTCTGTGTTATTAAATCATTATAAAACCCATTTTCCATTTTTTCAGCAAAAAAATCACATTCTAGGTATTAAAACTCCCATGTGGCATTACACAATAAATGAAATCTAATCTCTAGTATTTTGTAGCAATATTTCTTTTAATATATATATATGTATATTATAATTTTATTCTAAACAAGCCATTAAAAGTACACATATAAATTTTGACAGCCATCTTAATTCTATTTAACTTAAAAACAATATAAGGGATATCATTTAAAGAATTATTATTCTTTGCTTTCAATATTTCATGTTAATTCATGAATGAATAGAACTGTCAGTTAACATGAATATTTGAAATGAGATAAAAGTCCAGCCCCACACTGGGTATGTTATTTCTCAGAATCTTATTACCATTTAGAAAGCTTGCCTTGGGTTCTTCACAAGATGCAGATTGTGTGGTCAAATTCCTTCATGTCCCAGTGTTTTATTTTTTCCTGAGCTTTCTTGATTTTCCTTTTCTTTTATTGTTAAGTCAAGAAAAACCCAGGGAAACCCAGTATCTGCTCTGCTATCACTGGTTTGTTACCGTTCATATGTGAGCAGTTTGCAACTGGACATTCCCACCCTTACATTACAGGTCCTCAGTCCTATACTCTTCAGCCAAGTATCTTCCACACTGCCTAAGTGTCTCCTTGACGTTGAACAGCCCCATCATCTGTCCCTACCTCATTCCTCATCACCAGCTCTTTATAATAATTGGACACATTAACACAAATAGGGAGCTTTGGTTATGCCAGTTACTAAGGAAGTTGCTTTCTAATTATGAGGCACGCACTTTTCTTACTCTCATTGTGTGACACTTAAACAACACTTAAAACCCGAGTAACATGTGATGTGGAGGCAGAAAGATCTGAATCTAAATTTATCTTCAACTACACATTAAGTTTGAGGTTACCTTTGAATGCTGCATCGAATAAACAAACACACAAATAACAATACTTAGTCTTAGACTACGGTGAAGTCACATTGTGAAGAATAATAGAGCAAGCACTCAACCACTTCAAACAAGATTTCTAAATTATTTTCTACCTTTTGTTGTTTTGTTTGCTTGTGTTTCTTCCTTTCTGTTATTCCTTCTTTGTTTCCATCTGTCATTCTTTTCTTCTTTCTCTTTTTCTTTCTTTCTCCCTTTTTTCTGTCTTTGAGACAATCTCTCATTATGTAACCCTGTCTGCCCTTGAACTTTCCAGCATTCTATCTGTTGACTGATAGAATTAGAAGGCATTTACCATCATGCCCAGTTTCTAAGTATTTTTATTGTAGCTAACTAAAGAAATTTCTTCTTATTCAGGGTGATGTTGGCAGTAAATATAATTAATGTAAAAGACTGATTATGAAAATTTTTTAATATTAACAATTATTCTATCAACACCTTATACTTTCTTGTTGTACATTATTACATAGGGTATCCCCTACATCATTTTGCCCTAAATGAAGGTGGCAATTTGCATATTTTTAAACTTTGATAGCACTCATTTTCCTCATGAATTACAATCTTAACGAAGTTACAAAAACTAAGAATTTTCATTCAATTCAGGGCTACTTTCCTAGAATTTCTAATTGGTGAATAAGAAAAGTCACTCAAGTTTATCTTATAGGTCATGAGCTTATAAGTATCATTGCGCTGTTGCTGCATAATAAGCACACTTTAACTAGGGAAGCACCGATAATCAACACAAAAGAATAAGAACACGCTTTTACTACTAAAGCATTGCTATTGATTTTATAAACAACAACATAATATTCCTTCTAGGCTCATTACACAGGTAATAATAACCATTCATTTAATTAATACTGACTCAGAGTGAAAAATTCAATCTGAGTCCTTATAACACTAACACTAATATCAAGAAGGTTCATTAGAATTAATACCACAATAAATATAAAATGAATTAGTAATGATTAGGCTATTATTTTAAAGCATTCCTGCTTGTACTCCTGTATTTACTTTAATCACCATCACTCTAAACAGCAATTAACAAAAGCCAGGCTGGGCATATTTATGTAAGAATTATAAGACATAGAAACGCAACCCCCACAAACCACATACATTTTATCTACATCCACATATCAACATGCTCAGTAGTGTGGGAGGTTACTGAAAGTGATATACTCTTTTAGTTAGTGAAGAAATTAGAATCATTCAGCAATTTGGCTTTGTCTGTGACCTTGAATTACTCATTTCTTCTGAATAGCTACAGCCAGAGTATTGTTGCTCTCCTGACAACACGTAGGAAACAGCACATTTGTTAAATCATTTCCTTACCTCCATGATACATACGTCTGTGGGAAAACTATTGACCCCACTGGGAATGGGTAATACTAACCTCAGTATTACAAAGGTTTTGTTGATCTTTTGCTGCATGTAAAACCAGCATTGAAATAGAAGGAAGGAGGAGACAGCTTTATCCATAGCCTATCAATATGAACAAGGAATACTAAAAATTTAGTCTTATTTCTAGTAGTAATTCATTTTCCAACTGTGATGAAAAATTAAGGTGACACAACAATAAAAGTTTATATATATATATATATATATATATATATATATATATATATATTCTCATTCTCGTGGTGGAATTAGCATCTTTCACAATGTGGGAAGGCTGTTGCCTTCATAGGAGCAATTTTGTTAGAGAGAGTGGGAGAAGGCAAAGAAGGAAGAGGGCAAAAAGGAAAAGAAGAGGAGGAGGAGGGGAGGAGGAGGGGAAGGAGGGGGAACGTGGGGAAGAGGAGAAGGATGAGGAGAAGGAAAAGGAGGAGGAGGAAGAGGAAAGGAGGAGGAAGAGAAGAAGGAGAAGAAGGAGGAGGAGAAGGAGGAGAAGGAAGAGGAGGAGGAGGAGGAGGAGGAGGAGGAGGAGGAGGAGGAGGAGGAGGAGGAGGAGGAGAAGAAGAAGGAGAAGAAGGAGAAGAAGGAGGAGGAGGAGAAGGGGAGGAGTAGGAGGAGCAGGAGGAGCAGCAGGAGGAGGAGGAGGAGGAGCAGGAGGAGGAGGAGCAGGAGGAGGAGGAGAAGGAGGAGGAGCAGGAGGAGGAGGAGAAGGAGACACCCCTTCTACTACCTACTACTCTTAATATTGGTGGATGAATCCACCATGACTTTTTCACTAGCTTAAGCTAAATTCACATTTGGGATTGAAAAGAAATAAATGGAGTAGGAAATCAGTATCTTGTTACTAATGAAAACATCTGCATTTGTTTTTAAGTAGTTTGTAGTGAGAAACCTAGCTTTGCATAAACGGCTGACAATGTGAGAAAGAGGTAATTCTTGCAAGGGCATCTTGGAGGGAATAAGAAATGTGTACACAGCTTAGACAAGATATTTCTGTGTGGTTGCCTGTTTGGGGTCCACACGCTGCTTCATGAGTACTTGTAAAGTCTTGTCTCCAGAATGCTTGCCCCTCATCATGTCCTAGCATCTTCTTTCAGCTTTATGTGTTCTCCACTCATGTGACGTTCAGCTATCAGAGAAGCAGGAGAGTGAAAGACCATGAAGACTGTAGCTCTTCCATGAGAGTGGGAACACCAGAGAAGCAATGAGTAGGCCCAACATTTATCCTAAAGGTAAACATTAGATTCAAGGAAGGAACAAAACACAATTTATTATCCTATTGATCTTTAAAAGACTAATGCCTTCCCCTTTCCTAACGACAGTTATCCAATAAGCTCTGTACACAGCACAACAACAGTCTGTAATCCACTTACAGAAGTGTCACTAACACAGTGCTAATTACCACACTCTGTGCTCGGGAAATGGAGTCTCAAATAAAATAGGATATGCAGTCCTCTGCTTTGCACAAAAACACATCATGATCTTTTCTCCTCCTAGTTGTGGCCACTCCCCATGTTTCAAAGAGATAGAAGTTACACTATTCCAAGAAGTGAAAAAGCATCTTCAGGGCGTTTTTTTCCTATCTATTCTCAGTTCCCACCTCCAGGGTAATTCACCACAATGATTGAGAATAATCTACCTGGGTTGGGTACTTGCTTTGCACCAGAAACTATTGAACTCAGTTTCTTTATAATGACTCTGTAACATGTTAGTACAGGCATTAGTTATCTTTAGATTAAAGAGTCTCTCTCTCTCTATCTATCTATCTATCTATCTATCTATCTCTATTTCTCTCTCTCTCTCTCTGTCTCTCTCTGTGTCTGTGTGTGTGTGTGTGTGTATGTGTATGTGTGTGTGTGAATCTCTCTCTGTGTCTGTGTGTGTGTGTGTGTATGTGTATGTGTGTGTGTGAATCTCTCTCTGTGTGTGTGTGTGTGTGTGTGTGTGTGTGTGTGTGTGTTTAGGACAAAAGAAACAGCTTGGAGATTGCAATTATGCAATTATATCCTCCTAACATTTATTTTTATCTGCCCATGATGCTTCATAACTAACATAAGCCAACAGATTGAAACAAGAAAATCAAACAACACAAGTAATAAATGGTACGTATTATAGGGACCAAGTGTAACCCTGCGTAAATGAAATCTTCATGGCATAAACCCAACTTGTCAAGTGTCTAGCGCCTCAGATCCATGGGGAGAGCAAGGCCTTCCACTGTTCTCAGTACTGATGTGGACAGTATATGCAGAAAGTGTTGAGGTTTGGTCTTTGGCTATGCATTGTAATCCTGAAGGCCTGGTTGCTCATAGGGACAAGATAATCTGCACATAAAAAAGTGACACTATGTAATCTTGCCCCTCAAGTTATCACTGATTGGTGAAAAAAAAAAAAAGGTGCCTACAGCCAATAGTTGAGCAAAAGAGAGATAGGCAGGGTTTTGGGTTCCCAGGCTTGGGCTCTGAGGAGACCACAAGAAAGGAGTAGAAAGTGACTGAGAGCGGAAAGATAGCATGATGTAGGTGAGTTATGAATA
The DNA here is from genome assembly GCA_019843815.1 of Montemys delectorum. NCBI lineage: Eukaryota > Metazoa > Chordata > Mammalia > Rodentia > Muridae > Montemys > Montemys delectorum. Next base: position 10,545 of record JADRCD010212254.1, on the reverse strand, counting down.
CATGGCCATGAGGGCTAGCCAACTGCAGTTAATAGCAGCTCAAACAGAGCATAGCAAGTTATAATTTGGTGAGGAGATAGATTCTAAAAGCTTAGAGGGTAGATATCTGTCCATCTATAGTGCTGATTAAGGCACTATAAATTATAAATATAAAGATTGCGTGTCTTTTAACAGGGAACTAAATAATAAAAGGTGGGGTAGAAGCCCCCGATTTGAGATTAAACATTTAACACAACAGAAAGGACCAAGCCCAGTGTCTTCCTTCCAAAAGACTGCATCCTTCGACTGATCCTATACATTGAACCAATGCTAAAATTAGCTGAGCCACCTCCTTATTCAGCTGTAAATAATAAGTATGTTGAGTCTGAGGGCTGCTGGTGCATCTCCACCGGATTGGGTCTACCCAATCTAGTTTTTCTGTACATGTGTCTGTCCTTTCTTGATTATCCTTTGCCCCAGAGAGGCTAATCCCAAGACTATCAGGCCATGAGAACACTCCTATTGGCCTGGCCATGCTCCTACAGGCAGCCATTTGTAATGTTGTCAGATGTTACTTCTTTGTATGGCATGCACAGACTTCTCTCATCAAACTCATCAAATATATTTTATTTAAAAGTAAAGTTTGCTACAGAATGTTGGGCAAGATGTTGTAGAAGGTTTTTCTCTCTCATTAGATCAAGCTATCACTTCTATTCAATTGTGAGAGCACTCTCTGAGATCATAAAAGTAGTTGGGCATTTTGCCACCATCTACTTTGGACTACAGCATGGTAGAAAGGGGAGTGAGAGTAGGAAAATGGAAATGTGAGATGAAATACACTGTGCTAATAGTCTTAGGAGAAACTAAGGTGGCATCCAGACAAATAGGAAGTGAATGCTGTTCCCTTATTAAAATTGACCATACATATGTCTCAAATCCTGGCAATAACCCTTCATTTAGGTAATGCCATTATTCCTAAACTGTAAATGAGAAAGGTGAAGTTTAATGAAAGATGGTCTTGAGGCCACAAGGTCTTACAGAAAGCACAGTCCGGATTCCAACCCAAGATGTGTGACTCTTGCAGCTGGACACTTAATCATCCCATGTCTGGAAAGAAAAAGAGATAAAGAGAATCCGTGAGAAGTACAGACATGAGACTCTGCTCTTGCTGTAGCTGACAGCATTTGGGGTCAGAAGCCAAGATTTTGGCTGAGATCCATTCCATTAGGAAACTCCAACCAGGCAACTGTTTCTGACATTGTGGTTTGCAAATCATGAAGATAACTCTCTCTCTTTCTCTTTCTCTCTCTCTCTCTCTCTCTCTCTCTCTCTCTCTCTCTCTCTCTCTCTCTCTCTGTGGCTTGTATCTGTCTCCTTTTCTCTCAGTTAAGCATCTGTATTACAAGATACTGCAATGGATATGGAGCAAAACATTACTTAGCAAATATGTTTGTGTGTGTATGTGTGTGTAGACATATATGTGTGCATATGTGTTCAGGTGTGTACAAATGCATGTATCTGCATGTGCCTATCCATGTGTGTACACATGGGTATTTGTGTAGAGGCAAAAATCATTCCTCTCATCTCTTCACTAGTTCTCATTAAGGCATTAATTTTGTGGAAAAGCTCATATCAATGGAACCACATAGCATAATAATATGATATAATAATAAATAAGAATAGGAGTGCCTGACTCCTGTTATTTACCATTTGTGTTCAATGTGTTGTTTGTGACTGTATGAAGAACAAGCTTTAGCAAGAAGGAACCTTTATCTTGTTCAATGAATTGGATCTGCCACATAACTATGCTCAACCTAATGTAGGCTAGAGAAAAAAACCTTAGAGCCTATAAATCCAAAATAGGAAGTTTAATAACAAAGAGAATATGAATATTGAGTGGCTGTACTTAAAACAGAAGAAAGAATGAAAAACAAACTCACTGAGTGAAAGAATAGCCCAAATCTTGCCTGTTCCGACCTGAACAAGGGATGGTGGGCAAATATTACATTTTCTGAGAGCTGGGGGCACAGTTGTTGATATGATTGTGATCTCGTTGCAAACGTTCTGGATGGCTTTCTCTAGGGAACACAGCATCAGAATCCAAGTGTTTCTGCACTCAAGGAACTGAGCTCACAGCCAAGGGGGACAGAAAATCATAAGGACATGAAGTCCACAAAGAGGGTCTCTAGTTAGTTTCTCTTCCATTGGCTTAACATTGACAATAAAAGACAACCTAAACTCCAGAATCTAAAACAGCAATATTACTTAAATATTGTGTAGATTTGAAAAAAATCTTAAAAGTCTATAAATTGAACACATAAAAACAGAAATTGGAACTTCCCTATGTAGTTATAAAATACAACTGACCAGAGCTGAAGAGCAATACAAATTAATAGACTAATAGAAAAGATCACATAAATTAAAATATAGCAAGACAAAGAACTAAAACATATTAAATATTAAAAATTATAGTGAATTTAAAGAAAACACGTTTTAATTTTATGTATTATTTTTAAATGTGACAGGTAGATACAGATCTGAAAAATAATGTCTACCAATTACCTTCATGTAGGAATCTACGAAATTATCTTGAAAGACATTTTAAATGATCTAGCTAAATTAAGATATATGTCATATCATGGATGAAAAATTTAAATTTTATATATGTACATATATGCACATAATATACATATTTAAAGTAATTTCAATGAAAACCTTAAAAGTTAATGTAATTTCAAAATTTGTAATTAAGATTTAAAATTAGTACTAGGTCATTATTAGTTTTGAAAATATCTCATAAAGCCATAGAAATTAGGACAATGTATATTATTAAAATTGATAAGTACAATAAATGGTATTGTTAACCTAGAAAGAGCTATGCTTAGAATATTCTGTTTGTCCCTCTCTCTTTTGGTTTGATTTGGGTTTTGAGACAGGGACTCACTCTAGCTGAGGTAAGTCTGGTGCTCCTTATGTTCCTCTAGCTCCTGCCTTTCAAGCACAGGGATTGCAAACATGACCCACTGGGTCCTGTACAAGTCAGAAATATACAGCTAAGTTATAAATGCATGAAGAAAGATGACTCAAAAGCCTGATAAAGAAAAATATAAAATTAAATCTCTAATTAATATCATAACTGAAAATCAGTGTCAAGTATATTAAATACATGATTATTTTAGACACAGTTTCAGGTTTTATTGACACATATGAATTATACATAAGGGCCTCATGATGACATTTTCACATAGGCATACACTGTACTTTGATTATATTCAGCAGTATTACCTTTTCTTATCCTCTCCCATTCACACTTCCCAACTTCCTTCTCTTTCATGCATCTTTTGTTGTTTGGGAGGCTTTTTTTTTTTTATTTTTAACTACTTATATTTATGTGATTCTGTGCATGGGTGTGTACACTTGAATGCAGATCTCTCCAGAGTCTAGAAGAGGTCATTGGATGCTCTAGAAAACTAAACTTACAGCCCAGAGTAAGATGCCAGATGTGGGTGCTGGTAAGCAAATGTTGGAACTCTAAAATGGTGAGCCAGTGAGCTCTCTGGTCCCCAGGGATAGACACTGCACATTGGTTAGTTGGTTTTGTTTTGTTTTCTTTATTATCACCCAATCAATTTCACTTGAGTTTCTTATTGGTTCTCAGGTAAGAGATTATTGAAAGGAGCACCAGAGTTCTACCAGCAACTACATCACTGAGGAAGGAAGCTCTCTCTTTCCTAGCAACCTATAGATAATCAGAACTCTATAGGTAATACATATAGAAAACTCTATAGATAAGCCAGGTAGCAGTGGTGCATGCCTTTAATTCCAGCACTTGGGAGGCAGAGACAGGTGGATTTCTGAGTTTGGGGCCAACCTGGTCTACAGAGTGAGTTCCAGGACAGCCAGCGTTATACAGAGAAACCCTGTCTCAAACAAACAAGCAAACAAACAAACAATCAAACAAAAAACTCTATAGATAATCAGAAACCAGTAATCCTTAGAGGGCTCTGCTTCACCTTTGACAGACAGAACTGGCTCAGTTTTTTGGAGGCTGTGCAAGTGTGCAATCACAGTGTCTGTAAGTTCATAAGAGCAATGGCCATCCCATACTCATACAACAGCATCCCACACACTTCATTCCTCATTCTGGCTCTTACATTGCTCGGGCACCATGCTTGCACAATGTTTCCTGAGCCTTGGAAAGGGTGACATGGCTGATCCTCTTATGACCAAGCATCCACTTGTGATTCTTATCACCGTGACCAAATACAAGTCTCTGCAGTAATAACTCCGAACTGTGGAGAGGTAAGTCACCTGACACCAGCACCAGTCTCTGAACAGAAATTGTTATTCAGAAGGCAATTTGATGGGCGTGGCATGTCTGTTTAGCAAAACAACAGCAGAGAGTTTCCTCCTGTAGAGCAGGCCTTCATTACAATGAGAAAGCTTGAGTTACCCCCATAGCAGATTTGCAGTGAGCATGCTTTTCTTGGCAAGTTGGCAGTGTAACCAGCCACAGGGTTCATGGCTGCATAGACTGTTGAATATGAACAAGTATTTTGTAAACAAGAGGAAAAAAAACAGCCTGCTTATTTGTGAATAAATCTCAATCTTATTAAGCATCATGAGAAACCAAGTTATAACAACTATACAATTCCATTACCCAAAGTCAGATCAATAGAATTAAGAGTGCAAGGAATACTGCTATCAACTGGGCCTAACTGGTCAAAGTGATGATGACAAATGAGTGCTGAAAGGACAGTCATAAATGGAACATCTGCTTCACTCTCCCCAAGATCTAGGGAAAATTGTGGAAGTGGGAGGAAGAATGCAAGTGAAAGGAATGGGTGGGATGATGGGGAAGACTGCTTTCTGGCAATGATGTGGTCATGAACTCACAGTTGTTTGATTGCCTACCTGGCCAAAACATGTACAAAACTAGAACTAAAACCAGAGGCTGTGCCATGTTTAGAAAGACAGCAGGCTAGGACCTCAATTATTCAATAAAGATAATGCTGTATGTCCTCTGACACCCAGCAGTTTCTCTCAGATGGTTCTAACTTCTAGAGCAATCTTTGTAGTATCAAAGCACGTATACGAAAATATGCTCAGAAAATTTCCTGACAGCATCCTTCACTCCTGGCCAAAGATGGGGACTTTTCCATATAAACTTTTCCAACTGCAATTTAGAAATAATTTGAAATATTCTCACAAGGATATAATATAGGGTGGTATAAATGATTAATAAGCACATAAAATGAATGTATATCAAAATATAATGAGCATATACATAATGAATTAATATGTTTAGAGCTTAAAAATAAATTGTTAAAAGTACCTTTAGGCGCACAAATACTCACAATTGAAATTCTCATAAAGCACTGTGAGATGATAACTTAGACAATGACCTTCTAAAAGGAGGAAAAGGACAAAAAACAAACAATAAGTAAAGAATCAAGAAATCAATTGCAAGTTGACACGTCAAAATCTCTAGGAGAATTCTATTTTACGTGATGACTGACGAGTATATGAATGTTAATTTTATTTAAAAAAATGTATATATGCCCAGGAAGGCTATAAGTGGGTCTTCAGGTAGAACTATTTCTAATTTCTGAGAAACAAATGGATTGATTTCCAGAGTGGTTATACCAGTTTGCAATCCCACCAACAGTGGAGGAGTGTTCCTCTTTCTCCACAACTTTGCTAGCCAGCAACTGCTGTCACCTGAGTTTTTGATTTTAGACATTCTCATTGGAATAAGATGGAATCTCAGGATTCCATCTGTTCTGATGACTAAGGATTTGAACATTTCATTTCCTTTTTTTTGTTGTTGTTTTTTGTTTGTTTGTTTGTTTTTTGGTTTTGGTTTGTTTTCTTTGAAACAGGGTTTCTCTGTATAGCCCTGGCTGTCCTGGAACTCACTCTGTAGACCAGGCTGGCCGTGAACTCAGAAATCCACCTGCCTCTGCTTCCCAAGTGCTGGGATTAAAGGTGTGTGCCACCACCGCCCGACCTGGATTTGACCATTTCTTGAAGTGCTTCTTGGCCATTCAAGATTCCTCCGTTGAAAATTCTGTTAAGCTCTCCAGCCCACTTTTAATTGGGTTATTTAGTTTTTTGGAGTTTAACTTCTCTACTATGTTCATAGCAGCCTTATTTGTAATAGCCAGAAGATGGAAACAATCCAGATGTTCCTTAACTGAAAAACGGATACAGAAAATGTAGTTCATTTACACAGTGGAATACTACTCAACTATTAAAAATGAGGACATATTGAATTTTAGAGACAAATGAATGGAACTAGAAAATACCATTCTAAGTGAGGTAATGGAAACCTAAAGGACACACATGGTATGCACGTACTTAAAAATGGATATTAGCCATAAAGTATAGGAAAACCATGATACAACTCACAGACCATCTGGTGCTTAAGAAGAAGGAAGGCCCAAGTGTGGATGCTTCAATCCTACTTAGAAGGGGGAACAAAAAAATCAGGGGAGGCAGAAGGAAGGAGGGACCTGGGTGGGAGGAGACAGGGGGAAGGAAAAGTGGGGGCAGAATCAGGTATGGGGGAGACAGGAGAGAAACCCAGAGGGCCAGCAGAATGAAAAGAAATAAGTAGCAGTGTGGGGTTGGGGCAGTGAGAACCTCTAAAAAGTCCCAGACACTGAGGATTGAGAGACTCCCAGGAACCAATGGGGATGATCTTAGCTGAAATGGGCAACAGTGAGGAGATGGAACCTGAAAAGATCACCTCCACAAGATAGTTGAGGGACGGAGTCATCTACCCATCTCAAAATTTGTGACCCCAAATTGTTCCTGTCTAAAGGAAATGCAAGGACAAAAATGGAGCAGAGACTAAGGAAAGGCCATTCAGAGACCACCTTCAACTTGGGATCCATTCCACATACAGGCACCAAACACTGGGACCATTGTTGATGCCATGTTGTGCTTGCAAACAGGTGACTGGCATGGCTGTCCTCTGAGAGGCTCTACCAGCTCCTAACTGAGACAGATGCAGATACTTACAGCCAAACATTGGACTGAGCTCAGGGACCCCTTTGAAAAAATTAGGAGAAGAACTGAAGGAGCTAAAGGGGATTGCAACCTCATAGGAAGAACAATTGTATCAACTCACTAGACTCCTTAGAGCTCCCAGGGACTAAGCTACCAAGTGTAGAGCATACATGGGCTGATGTGTGGTGCTGTTGTATTTGTAGCAGAGGACTGCCTTGTCTCCTCAGTGTGGGAAGATGTGCTTGATCCTGTGGAGAATTGATGCTCCCAGAAAAGGGAGATGCTAGAGGCATGAGGTGAATCTGGGTGGGGGTGGGGGAGCACCCTCTTAGAGACAAAGAGGAGGGGGATGGAGTAGGGGGCTTGTGGACTGGGGACTTGAGATGGAGGATGACATTTGAGATGTAAATGAATAAAATAATAAAATTTTTTATAAACTGTATATCTTTTGTAATATAAGATAATGTGAAAATTGCTCATTATTAGTCTAACCATTAGCAAAGTCTCCTTTTTTCTATCAATGTTAGGCTAAAAATAAAAGAAAGGAGACAAGTTAGTCTGGTATCCTATGAATGAATGACAGCAAGTCAACTGAGCACTGAGGTATTTTGTTTTCCCCTTTTATTGTTTTTATGTAGCTTTACTATACTTCAAAAAATGATATGTGATCAGTTTTAAAAATTCAACAATGCCATGAGTCACAAAATGCTATGTAAGGTAGGTAGTGTTATACAAACGGCCTCAAAACAATGACTGTCCATGTGAGCTAGTCATATGCACAGAGGGAAAAATGGTGATTTAGAAGATGAAGTTATTTATGCTATCTTTTTTTTTTAATTAAAAAAAAAGCATTGCTGGATTCGGCAACACACATTTGTAATCCCAGAACTTGATGGGGAATGGCAGATGTAGGAAGATAGATTGTTCAAGGCTAGCCTCACCTACAACTTAGATTACATCAGACTCTCAAAAACCCAAGACACCTTATATTATATCTTATATTACAGAAAGGTGAAAAACACTGGAATTATTTGCACTTGCACTTAGAGGAAAATGAAACTGGAGTGAACGTTAAAGAGACACTGAGACGTCCATCCGTCTCCTCATCTCAGCCCACGAGCTTGTCATTTAGTCTTTGAGGTATTGTCATTATGTTCACAAAGTGAGCATATTATATTACTTTTTATCTAACATTGTACCTTTGCAAATTGTTCTTCCCTATGACTAATGTGAGAAAACATGAGTTTAAAGGTAGAGAGTTCCATTTATATATCACAGGGTATCTAAAAATACAAATATTATTTTCTCAATAAAATTTTCTCTGCTTTCAGACATTTTGACAGTGCCTATTTTCTATGATAGAGTATGATAGAAACTCCATTTATTTCTTATTGACTTTATCTAGCTAATTATGTTCTCTTCTGAATTGTGACACAACAAGACAGAGCCCATGATAGTTTTTGTGCCTACCTTGAGTGTGCATGTGAACACCTCTGTGCTTGTTTATGTATATATGTGCATGCATATGGTATGAGGTGGAAAGGGAGAGGAATAGAAAAATGTATCTGCTCGTTATCAAGCAAATGAAAGATCATGTGATTTTTACTTAATTTTTTTTAAGTTTGTCCTGAAAACATTGGCTAACCATTTAATAATGAACATAAGAAATTAACCACCTTTCTTTGGGCAAAAAGAAAGTTGATCTGCCTGAAATTGTTATAATTTTTGAAATGAATGGAAACATTGTTCAAATATGAATGTAAAGTTTCTAACGTAGGGCATCCATTCTCAGAACTGATTTTTTTTTTATGACAGCTGTCAATGTGTTTATTTATAGTCCTTGGTGTGGTCTAGAGGTCTGTAAGTTCCTGCAGGGTCCTGTAAGTTTAATAACATCACCTTAATAAGAGCAGAAATAATTACCTGTACTGACCCTGCATGTGAATCTGGGAGGTGCTAGCTAGACTAGTTAGAGGGTAGGAGGTTAAATGACTTTGGGGGACTTCATTTCTAGAGTTATGATGGAGTTTTCTTCTGTGTTGAGATAGTGTTTTCCAATGGTGCAGCTATTTGGGGGTCACTCGTGAGCCAAACAAATCCAGTGCTTCTCCAGGCTAGACTCTGATGCAGCCGATGCTCTCATCTGTTGTGGCTGCCCTACAGAGGATGAGGAGACTTTTGTTTATAACTTCCCAGGAGAAGTTCATACCACAAAGCCATGTGCCCAATCTTCCCCTGCTTCAGCATGATGAAATAGTGCTTAAAATTCCAGTTTTTATATAATAATGTAATGACTTTTTTTTTTTATAATGTATGTGATTTCCAATCTTTGGAAAGTAAGTTTGTCTCTGGATAAGGGACTAGATGAGACAATGGTCAGACTAGAGGAGCCCAGATGGATGACCATCTGAGGGCTCATGTGAAAATTGACAATTACTTCACAAAATTCCCTAGGCCTTCCCTTACTCCCTAAAATCTGTTTTCCCAAAGGCACTAAGCCGATGTAAGACGTGCCCAAATGATGACTCTTGGCTGTCGTCATGATTGACATGGATTACTGAGCTATTGACTAGATGGTGGTCATCAGTATTGACTGGGAATGTGTCTGAAATTAAAATATTGTGTACTCTATGGAATGTTCATTGCACGAATGTAGAATACTGTCATTGAACCATGGGTTTTAATTTCCATCCACTTACCCCATCCTATGAATACCAAATTTTGAATTTCTTCTATTCTCCTTTCAAGAGAAAGAGAAATTTAAATAGTTGTATGACATATGGAGATAAAAATGTACAATAACTTAAATTTAATTTTTTTTTTTTTTTTTTTTTTTTTTTTTTTTTTTTTTTTTAGTGGTGGCACACACCTTTAATCTCAGCACTTGGGAGGCAGAGGCAGGCAGATTTCTGAGTTCGAAGCCAGTCTGGTCTACAGGGTGAGTTCCAGGATAGCCACAGCTATACAGAGAAACCATGTCTTGAAAAACAACAATAACAACAACAACAACAAAATCCAAAATTAAGGCATTATTATTTACAATGCTAACAGTTCACTGGGGACAGAAACAGAAAATTAACCTGCTTAATTTAAATAAGCTAAGTTCTTTACCTAAACCAGTAGTTCCTCTTCTATTGTGGAATTTAAGGTGTTTTGCAAAGGGAAATGAAGTTAATACTCTATTTCACCTTTCTATGAAAGAGAGAAAATGAGAAAGGAAAATAAGAATGAAGAAATATATGAAACGTATGCCCTTCTATATGGAAAAAAATAAAAGACATGTCCAAAGAGAAATATGTAAAAGTGGAAAGGAGTACAAATACCCAGGTTATTTATAGTTTATGATGCTAGGAAATGACTTTTCTTAAGAAAAATTATTTTATAGGTAATCTGAAAATGAAGCTGAAAATAAAAATGGAGCTCATTATTTTTTTTATTTATTTTTTTTTTAGATAATTTCTTTATTTACATGTAAATTTTCCCTTTCCCAGGTTCCCCTCCAAAAAAACAAACAAACAAACAAAAACAACAAGAACAAACTTCTTTTGCCTC
>JADRCD010212253.1:3223-14400 GCA_019843815.1 Montemys delectorum | reverse complement strand
GAGAGAGTGTGGACGCAAAGCTGCACACTGCATAGGAGAGAGTGTGGATTAAGCAAACAAAGTCAATCCAAGGCTATAGACTGACTCCTGAACAGACCTGGCTTACCACCTTTGTCTGAAGTCATGTGTAGTCTAGAAGCTGACCTCAAAGCACACCAAGAGGTATTTGAATTCTTTCATTCTACCAGCTGTGCACAAAAAAACCAAAGCTGTGTGTAAACGGCTTCTAAATCAGATTATCCCAGAGGAAGGTGTCCAAGCATCACACTTACATCTTTCTCTTTGTGTGTTACAGTAATTAGGAATTTAGATTGAGAGGAGCCTGAAGAAGAACTTTCAGATGTCTGTGAACCTAGTGGACAATGTAAATATCTAACATAAGTCTCCCTTTAACATGTTGAATAATGTTTAAAGCCTTAGCCAATCAGTTTTTATTGTGAGCTTCAGTTCGCTTGTCCCCTTATTTGAGTTGAGGAATTCAATCCCCTTCCCAGCTTCCTAGGACACTGTCTATAGGACCTCTCATCTAAGACAAGCTCTACCTAACGTTTTCTTTTTAGGTATTTCCCCGGCCATTTTTGTTTCATTCAGCGAGGACTTATGGAGGCACTGTTTTGTGCCTATCTAATTCTGTCAATTCTCTGCCCTCCAGCACCATGTTTTCAAAGAAGCATCCCTGACCCTCAAGTCCACAAAGCCATTTGTGTGGCACTAAGTCCCAGGATTTCCTTCACAGATCTGATTTTAATTGTAAATAAATTTACTTATTTATTATTTGATTAAGTCTTGTCTCCAGAAATTGAGAAAAGGAATCATGTCTAAATTGGTTCAGGAATTTATTCCAATGTCTGGCACTCAGTACCACTCTGTCAGTTGGTGGATTGGTTAGGGAATGATGAATGGATGGAGAGATGGATGGATGGAGTAACCACAAGCTCATAGTGTGTTACAGCAAAATGAGCATGACTAGGCTTAGAAGGCAAGTGAAGCTAGAAAGGTGATATAGGGGCAGGTTAATAACAGCCTTTCAGAAGCATTGCCACATGCTTGTAAACAAGAAGCTATAAAATGTCAAACCCACAATGACCAGGTTAAGAACTTAGGAGGTTCACAGAGGCTCAAGGATGAAGAGAGGCCTAGGGAAGGAAGAGGCAAACACAAGAAGAGAAGAAAGGTGTTGCTGTGGCCCAAGTCAGAAGTGGTGAGGTTCATACAAACACAGCAGCTGCAGAACAGCAGGAGCTAGTGCTGGCTCACACAACCTCAGCCATGCCTGCTGCTTCTTAGAGGATCAACCAGGGCTGGGAAGAACATGCATTAAAGGGTGTTTCCACCCATCCACAAAAATACCCTGGATCCAGGGGTGGATCTAAACCATGTTATATCAATGGTAGTATAAGAAAGGGAAAGAGTCACTATTTCTCTTTCTGGTTATGTTTTAAATTGTCTCAAGAAGTTTAAAACTTCAGATTTAGTCAGACAGCCAACCAATATTTGTCAAAGACTGCTCACATTCCAAAGATTCTCGATATAAACAAACAAACAAATAGTAAAAAGAAAGAATGTGGATATGGCCACTATCATTACAAAGCTTAGAAAGTAATTAACCCAACAGAGCCACAGAAGAGCTAGGACAGGACAGTGTAGCAAATGATCTGATGGGAGAAGCAAGGAGAACATACATTGGAGCTGCACCCAAGCTGGTCTCAGGGCAGGGCCAGAGGACATGTGATCTAATTGCAAACCAGAGGTATGCCAGTGAGGTGAGAAAGAGAAGGAACATTACCAGATATAGGACCAACATGCGCATAAAGTCACAGACAAAAGAGAACATTACAACTGATAGGAAGATGACATTGTCTATTTCATAAGCTATTGGGTGACACAGTGTTGAGAAGCAGAGCCTCAGTATATCACTACTGATATTGGTAGCAACTCTCCTGGAAATGTAGATTTGAGAATCACCTGTGTCTAGATGGTGATAAGGAACCACGGACATGACTGGATGAATAAAAAGAGCACTAGCAGTGACTGGCAAACACTGGGGAGTGAGACTCAGCTGCAGGGATGCAGCGAGCACAAAGGAAATGAAAAGCAGGCAATTCCAGCCTCACATTGGAGGAAGTGGGTGACATCAAAAAGAGGAAGTGGTATATAGAAGAAACTTTTATCAAGCACCTGAGAAGGGGCTGTAAGGACCCATTGTATTCTGGGCTAAGTCATGATCAGGGACAACCCCAGGGCAAGTTTTTTACAACAAAAGCAAAATTACAGCAGGTGAAAAGAATCAACAAATATGGATAGTTAGTTAATATGCAAGTGTACTTATTAAAAATAATCCAGATCAGCAGCACAAGAACAAGTGTCTTCTGACTTGTAGTAATGAGATTTTGCCTCTGTTCTGTTTTTCAGTATCCAATAAAAAAAAACCCTTCAGGGTCTGGCTTTGGATGCCCCCATTCTAACTCTTTATCATGCATTGTCAGACACTGGCAAAGGAAAGAGAAAGTAATAATTCTAAAGTCATTTGTATAAAGGAGACTTCTTGAGTACACCATCCATGCATAATTTGTTTATTCTTTTCTCAAGGATTTTTTGTAAAAGGCGTTAAACTCAATATAACTTCAGTAGCAATTTTCTGCACTGCATGTGTATTCAATTGGAGAATTTATTTTCCTTCTTAAATATTAAAAGGTCTCTCTGGAGCAGAAATTCCAATGACAGACTACATCTCTAGGCTCCACTAGAGAGTCTTCTCAATGACTTTTGGAGATTTGAGACCAGCTTTGCATCCCCTTCATTTACAGGGAACACAGACAGATTTGAAATTGGCACTTGTCCTTGTGTGAACATTCACTTCATCTGTGTTAGGATCTTTATTTATCCTCAGACTAACAAGCTTTATTCCAACAAAACTCACAACTTAGGTAAACACATACACACACACACACACACACACACCATACAAACCTTTTACTTGAAAAGTGACATTGAACAGATTAATAAACCAAAGTACCGAGTGATTTGCTTTTATATTTATTTACTTACCTACTTACTTATTTATTTTGGTGAGAAGAGGCACACTTGCTATAGCATGTGTGTGGAAGTCAGAAGACAACTTATAGAAGTTGGTTCTCAACTCCATCATGTAGATCTGCAGAATCAAACTCAGGTCATCAGACTTCAGAGCAAACACTTTTACCCAGCCATGACTAAAGAAGCATCGCCAAAATATACCACAGCCCAAAGCGAGGACCCTTCCTGTCAATCAGGACTGTCCTTCCCCGACCTAGCACCCAAGCACTGAGCATCAGCTCTTGGCGAGCTCGAATTGCATAATTACTTGGTACAAGTTTGAGTGTGAGTAGCAGGCGCCATCTGGGAGAGGATAAGGCTGACAGATGACTTTCCTTAGAGGTGGCTGACTGTCTCTGCATGGCCTATGATAGGAGAGCTCTGAGAGACAAGGTCTCGGGAGACTTCACCTCAGTATTTTTTCTTGTAGCTGATAAGCCTTTTCCTATCACTATTACATAGTCTAATGATTCCTGGGCATCGGTCCACCCTATTGGGCAGATTTCCTGCAAATCAACATAAAAATGAACTTCCATGAATTAATGCTATTTAGATGAATTAGTGATTTTATAGGATTCCTGACTTGATTAAAATAATATTAGGAAGTTTTAAAGGATGGTTTTAGGGGGGTTGCCGGAAGGATATAATAAAGTGAGACTCAAGAATAGAATATGGCCTCTCTTCATAGAATCTTAAGTAAAGACTGCATAATAAAAAATAAAATGAACTTTCACGATTACACTAAGAAGAGAAATAAGCTTGGGTCAAATTTGTGAACCAGGGAAAACATTCATTCTAGGTCAGATCCAATAAAGAAGCCACAGGTGTGCATGCATCCTGATCAAATGAGGCCATGTGAAAATGTTACTTTGAATTTATAATGAGCCTATAGAATAAAACACTGCTTTGAACTTAATATCAGCATCCTTCTGTAACTCCTCTTTTGTGTAACAGTTCATCTATGAGGTAATCTTCTAAGAGTTCTTGTCTAAGAATGTTTAAGAAGTCTCAATGCCCCAGTGTTCGGGAATGTCAGGATGGGGAAGCAGGAGTGGGTGGGTGGGTAGGGGAACGCCCTCATAGAAGCAAGGAGAAGGGGAATGAGATAGGGGCTTTCCAGAGGGGAAATCAGGAAATGGGATGACATTTGAAATGTAAATAAAGAAAATAGCTAATAAAAAATGCATGGGGATTACAAAAAAAATAAGAAGGCCAGAAAGGATGGATAAAGTTGTGGTGTTTGGTGCTCTGCCCATTCATTAACCAAATATGTATGTGTAGCTTGGGACACTCTGCCCCATCCATCCAAATGTATGTATGTATTTGTCTATACATATGTGTGTAGGTATATGTGTGTACATATAAGTATGCATTGAGGAGTTGATGAGCTAGGTATTCAAAGTGTGTGTGTATATGAATGTGTGTGTATGTGTGTGTGTGTGTGTGTGTACTGCCTGTGTAAAAGATTTTAATTTTTTCCTTTCTTTTCTCTCTGTTTCACAAATAGTTAACAAGTTCCAAGCCTCTCACTTGGACAGTGAGAGGTCCTTGAGCCAGAGAAGAAAGAAACCAATGCTTATTAAAGCACAAGTAATAAGACTACAAGAACAGGGATCTCAGGGATCATCATTCTTTAGCCTTCGTTCAACTCCATGTCCTGTCCAGTACTGTTCCCCTAAAGGAACTAAGCATCACTAAGCCATTCCTTGTTTCACAGGGCTCCCTGAAGAATCAGGCTGACAAGAGTTCAGCATCTCTGCACCTCAGGGGTGAACCTTGTGTAATGGGAATAGCAGTAGTATCAACTGACGAGTAGTAGCAAGAATACATGTAATATGTTCATTAACAAAGCCCTGGGTGTGCTGTTGAGTCATTTGTCTTTTTGTTTTCTTGTTGTTAGCTGAAAGTAATGAAGATACCCACCTAAAAGTATTTTTAAGAGGTTGGCATGAGCTAATGCATGTTTATTTGTCACTAATTCTCTCCTTTTAATTATTTTATATATTAATCAAGCTTACTTGGAACATAAGGATGACTCTTTGGTCATGTAGTAAATAAAACACTGTGTACACTTTCATGCTTAGTCATGATTTAACCCAGACTAATTTTATGTTTCTCATTCCTGAAGTTAAGTTTGTACCACTAAAGTCTGTAACCCAACTCCAATGTGGAAGGCGTTTCTTGAGTTGCGCTGTGTGGAAAACCTCCTTGGGAGTGCAAGAGATGGCAGCTGGCTCTTCCCTTAAGAAATTACACAGGCCAGGCAAAATCACTCAGTCAGGAGACAAATCTATGAGGCAGTTTTATCATTCCTTACCCACAGCCTTTGTCAGTGAGACAAGTTCTAAAGAAGGCGTGCACCTGAATTAATGTTGCAGCAACTATTCATTGCCTCGACTCAGCTATGTCAAAAGTGGTAACAGGAAGGGGCTCTATCCTGTATGTACAAACAATGTCTATCATATATAACCCATATACACCGTGAGGTGTTCAGAGTGCCTGAACTCATATGATGTTTAATCTCTAGAGATTTATCACAGAATGATAGCATTACTATCATTATCCTTCTGTGCATGAGGAAATTGACACACAGGTTGAGGATGCTGCTCAAAGACAAGCAAACAGAATGAAAGGCAGGGTCCAAATATGGACACAGTTAGTCTGGAGCCCAAGGCCACATAGTTTACTATTACCAATACCAGCTCTCAAAGATTCATGCTTCAGATGAATACCCATATAGCCTAACCCACAGCTCCACTTTATCAAAGAGAGAACAACTGTTTAGGAGGAAGATTCTGGCCTTCTGAACGGGCTGCATACCTACACTGTATTTATTGCTGTTTTTCTCGGAAATGCATCATTTTATCTAACTGAGATAAAGCTTAGCAACCAGGCTAATTTAAGTGCCAAAGAATGAAAATGGAGTTTATCTTGAAAACACCCTCCAACATTTTTAGCAACCAGCGATGTGAAGCAAGGCCAAATTCAGAGTCAAAGTGAGTATAAATAAAGAGAAGTTGTTTATATCTTCTCTCCAAAGTATAGGATTTCTAAAGAAAAGATGCCTTTTATGTAACATGTAGGTCCAGGAGAAACCTGGTTGGGTTTGGGGCAGAGCATGATGGAACAGAGACCCCTACTGGTGAGAACAAGCCTTGTGTCGTAGATCAATCAGTTTGTTTCCAGAATGCAGAGTTTCTCATTAATATTTCAAAATGTTGGCTGGAGCTCGTATAATGGTAAGATCCAGAACCTTTCTCACAGGAAACTGCATTTGAAAAACATCAGGTACACCCAACTATTCATTTCCTAACTCAAGCATGGGACCTCCACACACCCAGACAGCTGCTTGTCAGGATCCTGTTTTGCTTGCAGACTGGGTTCAATGTCTCTGGAAACCCTCAGTTCCACCATTTTAAGGCAACAGCACTGAATGAATTCCTGCATTCAAAGGACAGCCAAGATGAAACACTACAAGCATTCACATTTAGAATCCAAGACATTACAGGTGGCTCAAGACACTAACCTCTCATCGGTCTGTAAGTCCCGGAATCTGAGCCTATCTGTTTCCGACCAGTTGTTGGTTGCTATCTCTCCTAGAAAGCGGAGACGCTACCTTGATTCTCCAGAGACAACTCCCTCCACCCTGACTTTCACGAGTGTGTAACACTTGAATTCTTGCCTTTCCCATCTCACCAGGTAGTATTGTGCTGCAAAAACTGTGCTTTGCTGAAGTTTGACTTTTAAGAAAAATTTAGAAAGGCAAAGTGAAGGAAAGGACATGCCCTAGTTTGTTCAGGTCACTAGAAGAAGGCACTGACCACTGGGTAGCTTATAAACAACGGACATTTATTTTCCACAGTTATGAAGGGAGCCAAGAACAAGACCAAGGCATGAGCAGCCCATGTCCGGAGCAGCCCTCTTTCTTGGTTCACAAATATCTTTCCCTTGTGTCCTTACGTAAAGTTTCTCTAGTCTCTTCTATTAGGGGCCATGGGCCCCCACTCTTAGCAATTAATCCTTCCAAAGAACCCACCTCACAATACCATCACTTTGGCTATCAAAAACAATTTTTTTCTTTTAAATTATCAATATATGTTCATAATTGGAGTTCATTATTACAAGTTATAAAGATATATCATGTAGTTGGCTCATATCTACCTCCTCCCCTAACAAATGTTTGAGGAATGCAAACATTCACACTATAGCAAGATGGAAGAAAATGAAGTTTAGGGGGAGGCAAATTTTTTGCAGAGGTAGCGATATTATTTTTTGTTTTAACTCCTCTTGGATATCCTGTTGATGCCCTGTGTCATGGAGACACTCTAGTTTTGGATGTATAGGACCAGCGCCTTTATGCACTGCAGCAGTTCATTGATGGGATAGATGTTGGAGTGGGCCAATTCAAAGCTCTGGGGAACTGGGCTTGAGAGGTATATGAGCTGGTCAGTCTACCAGCTCTCTTGCTCTCATGTCCTCAGAGTTGCTTCTCCAACAGCTCCCAAATCCAGGGCCAACTCTACAGTGCTGCCCAGGTGAGGTACAGCTGCCTAGGAATAGCATCAATTCCTCTGCTCTCATGCTGCCGGGCCAACTCTCCCACAATGCCCAGGGGAAGGGGAAGGCTGGTTCCTCACAGTCCTCAAACATCATCAACATGTCTCTAGTCAGCAGCCCAAACTAGGGATGTCTGCCTAACCTTTGAAGGCAACAGGCCCCTGCTGTTGTTGGGCCATGTACCTAGATGTAGCCCTGGGTAGCGATCATTAGCTACTCACATCAAGCTGTTCCTTATTACCCTCAAGTCTCCAGGTCTCCCTCTCTCCATTGTACTCACACCTTTCTGTTTCTCTTTCTCTTCCATTTCTCCAACACTTGCTTGCTCCTCTTAGTGGCACCTAGGGTCTCTGAATGTCTGGGGTCATCCCAGGAGTGGTGTCAGGAGTGCTATGCCCCACCTGTGCATATGTAGTAGTGGCCAGGGTTTATCTCAAACATGGTCTGCCCCCTCCTAGGCCTGTGTAGCACCCAAGTGGTGGTCGTTCAGACTAGCTCCATCTCCAGGCCCTGAGCATGCCTGAGTAGTCTTTTGCAAGGGTTGTCTGTCTCAGGCTCATTCTGGCCCAGGGACCATTCTGGGAGCCCATCCCAGCCTGAATGGTGGCAGACTGGTGGTTGTCTCAGGCTAACTCCCTGTCCAAGGCTCCTGGTGTTGAACTAGTAATCATCTGAGGCTCAATTTTTTCATGGAATATTGCCACAGGCTGGCCGATCTGGGCCTCCCTCAATCCGAGGGAGAAACGGGGTCCTAGTCAGGTCGACGAGGCGTAGGCGAAGAAATGATGGCAGAGATGACACATGAAATATAGGATCTGAATGTATTTCTTAAAAATGGCATCAGACTTTTACAGTTATTGCAAAAGAGAAATGATAAATCTGGTAGCCTGGTAATTAAGGTACATCTGAGGCCACCTGAAACATACTGAATCTAAAGCAGCAGCCATCTCTCTGGATAGGCTCTGCATCCCCCGAGTCCAAGCTGGGCCCGGGGGACTGTGGACTGCATCCCAATCCAAGAGCGAGTCTAAGAGAGAATCCAAGAGAATGCACAAGTCCAAGAGAGAGCACAAGTTCAAGAGAGCCCAAAGTGAAAAGCAGGCTTATATGGTATACAGGAAACAGGGCAAATGACAAGAGTCACTTAGATGGGCGGGGGTCAAAAGGATCAGAGTGCAGGACTGAAGTCACGTAGGCAAGTGACCGCTACACAAGGTCGGTAGGTAGGATCATGTAGCCAGGTGTGAACAATGGTGCCCTCCCCAATGAGGCTAATTTGGTATTCCTATACTAATTCTCTGCTTCTGCTGGAGGTAAGACTAGGATAGTCTGATCTGGCATTTCCTGTTAATTCTCTGGGTCTCCCTGGCTGGAGGCACGCACCTGGAAGTTCTGACCTAACCGTTCTAGTTAATATCCTTGAGTTTCTAGTATGTAAAACAGTTCTGACTATTGTGAGACTGCCCTAAGGAATGAGGAATGAGCTTGACCTCTGTTGCTAATAATAAGGGCAGAACCTGTCTGACAGGCAGATTCCTTGAGAGAAATTCCAAGCTAAGGATAGCTTGGAATTAAATTAGGATATATTGGAAACTTCGTGCTGGCCAGGAAACAATGCCCAATCTTAGCCATAAACGAATCATTTCTTGGGGTACCTTCATGCCTAAATATGAGGGTGTGTTGACGATTGGAAAGACTGATCTGGAACACGTCTTAGTTAGGAGATGCCAGCAGCTACCTTGAATAGCCAGGAGGCACGGGTACGCCTTTGGGTCCTTATTGCCTCTTGCCCTTGATCAGGTTTTTAAGCCCGATACTGCAGACGTGACTGGCGTAGACGAGTGTGTGTGGCAGAATATTAGGCCACTCATCATTCAGATGTTCAGAGGTCATGACACTGAGCTTAGATATAGCATCTCTCCTCTCTGCCACCTACTGATGCACAGCAGCCATACCTAAAGGCTTTAAAGGTAGTATTTTTAATAGAAATATGTAGGGGGTAGGGTGGTGCTTCCATGTATTTGAATGCTAAATTATGTATCCCAAGACCTAATGGCCCCAAGACAGTGAATTCTCACATACACCAGCTTTTGTTGTGCAAACCTTACCCTTTTCCAAGTTATCCCTTGGGCAGAGCATTGGTTCCTGGGCTTGAGGTCTCAGGTAGAGCAAGGAGGAAGAAGGAAACCGATATTGGGCAGGAGGATCATGAACACATGGCCATCAAGGGCTGACCTGATGAAATAGGGGCAGCCCAGTCAGAACAGGCCCAAGTCATATATCAGGCATCACCACCATGAAGCAGAGCTTCATGCCCAGCTGTGGTGCTCTGGGAGACGGGAGAGGGAACAGGGTTTTGTTTTGTTTTTGTTTGTTTGTTTTGTTTTGTTTTCCTTTTCTTTCTTTTTCTTTCTTTTTTTTTTCAGAGGGGAAACCTGGAAAGGAGATATTATTTGACATGTAAATAAATAAAATATCTAATTTAAAAAAATCTAAAGGTTTCTGTGTCTTTTATCTGGGAACAACATGGTCAGCAGTAAGGCAGAAACTCATAAATAGATAGTGAAAGACAGCAAGGGTGTGGGGTGTGCAGCAAGCCCCAAACAGTAAACACCACAACAAGCTAGGAACAGGCCAGAGAGATGATTCAGCAAGTCAAGGTGCTTTTTATGTAAGCTTACCAACCTGTGTCAACTTACAACCACAACCTGTCTTTAGGCTCTGGACTTCAACAGTCATTGAATTCTAATCATTTAAACCAGAAACCAGAAATCATTTAAACCAAAGAAAGTTCAGTATAAAGTGCAGTTCTTTCCAGAAACTTCTGACCATACCTGAATTACATCCTCACATGAACATAGAAAGAGAGATGGGACTCCACCAAGGTATCTTCTGACATCTATGCACACACACACACACACACACACACACACACACTCACACACACATACACATGCACACACACTCACATACACACTCTCACACACACATACTTACACACACACACTCACACACACATACACATGCACACACATACACACGCACACATACACATGCACACTCACACACACATACACATGCACACACTCACACACACATGCACACACACTCATGCACACACACTCATGCACACACACATACACATGCACACACTCACACTCACATACACATTCACATGCACACACACTCACACACACATGTACACTCACATACACACACTCACACACACACTCTCACACATACACACACACACACACACACACACACACACATACACTTTAAAGCAGGAGGGATTCACAGCAGTTGAATGACAACATCATGAGCTTCTTTTTTCAACTTTCTGTAAGTCTAGAGAGACTGGCAGCTGTATAAGTGAACACATCACAGAAGAGACTGGATTCAGGGATGCTGAACCACAAACTATGTGGAGACCATGAGATCCATGAGAGCTTAGTAACTCCAGATTCAGGGATGCTGAAACACAAACTATGTGGAGACCATGAGATCCATGAGAGCTTAGTAACTCCAGATTCAGGGATGCTGAA
>JADRCD010212252.1:17634-28023 GCA_019843815.1 Montemys delectorum | reverse complement strand
GAGAGAGAGAGAGAGAGAGAGAGAGAGAGAGAGAGAGAGAGAGAGAGAGAGGTCCTTGGAAGGCCATCAATCACACTGAATTAGGACCAGACCACACACTTATCAATTAATTTAACTTCCTTAATTATCTCCTAAAGTCCTTATCTCTAAGTAAAATCACATTGAAGGTTAAGACCTTGTCATGAATTGCAAATGAGATCACCCATATTTGAACCAAGAAAGCATTCTGTGATTGACTATGATTGTTCTAATTATTATGGTCACCGCTGGTTTTGAGTACAAAGATTCATCTATCCAAGAGGGACAGCTGACTGATTGACACCTACCATGGGAAAGAAGTTTGCTGAATGAGGAGAACTAGAGGAGAAAGACACAATATCAGACCCAAACAGTTGGACCCCAGAAAGTACCCAAGGAAGGTGCCATATTAGGCTGTAAAGAGGAGGTGACCGTGTGAAGGAAACCAGGTTTTCAGAGATAGAACAGCTTCCATTTAGTTAAGTCTTGGTAGAGGTAAAACACTTTTTAAATTTTTTTTCTTAAAGTTGCAAAATAATTACATCATTTTCCCCCCTTCCTCTCTCTCACATAACCCCCACATTGCTCGGTCTCTCAAATTTATGGTCTCTATTTCCTTAGTTGTAGATATAATATGTGTGAATATGTATATTCCTAAATATAAATATACATTTCAGGGAAGCTACTCTTAAGAAGTTTCATCAACATGACTACCTAAACCAGAGCTGAACAAAGATGACAGCAATGGACATGCTAATACAGAAAGTAGAAATTTCATGGAGCCTCAACTCCAAAGAACTCTGGGTAATTAAGTGCTGAGAGCTAGAGAAATAATAGTCTTCCTCAGGAAAGACGATTCCAACTATTGATCCAATACCAAGTGGCCAGCCCTGAAATAATGTACAAGGGGACATACCCATACAGTAAACTTCCTGATCTTCTAGCTTCAAACTGTCCACCTACTACTCCTCTATAATCCCTGTACCTCAGGTCCAGGAGTTGTATTGTAGATATATCAGTTGGGGAGGAGCACCACATGGTCATCTCTTTTTGTACAAGTTGATCTTCTCATGGTTTTCTGTAATGATCTCCATTTTGTTACAAAGAGAGAAAAATATGGATGAAGAATGAGACCTCATGAGCCGAAGGATGAAAATTTAGAATACAGTTACGCATTATCTGGGTAAAGTGGTGGATTGTAGGTTCCTCTCCAAGGTCTAGGACTTCTCTAGTCTTCGGTTGTTGGATAGATTCCCTGTACCAGGCATGATTTCTTTCTAGTTGAACTGGTCTTAAATTCTATTCAAGAATTGCTAGTTATCACCCAACTATGCATGCCACTACTGTGTCCTTAGGGATGTAGTACCATGCTAGTCATCGTTGTAGTTCATAGGCAACATAGCTGAGTAGACTATTCGTTGATTCTTTCCCTTGGAAGTTTACATGGAACCTTCTTGTCCCATGAAAGCTAGTCCTCAGTGAAGAAGGCTTTAGGGCAGATCTAGATTGGACTTCTGGGTCCTATCTCTGAATACATACTGTCTTCAGTAAGAAGGGTTTTCCTTCAACCTCTGGGAGACTACCAAAGGCAACAACAATAGTCTATAATGTCTGGGGAGTCTCTTAGACAACATTGACCAACAATTTCAAGGGGAAATTTTCATTTAAAGTATATGTATATGCACAGAAACATGAATTATATGTAATTTTAAGTATATAGGTTTAAAATATGATTTTCTCATGATTTTTCCAGACATTCTTATTGTTAGTTTAGCCTTCTTCTTCTATATTTATCTCTGTCCTCTTTCTAATTAACCACAACCCCCCATTTTCCCATTTCCTTCTTCAAGTTGTTTTTATCCTGCTACTCCACTTGCTATTCCTCCTCTTCCACCCCATGGTCTCTTTTTACTGTCCAGGTTTCTGCAGTTACTTCAGATTAAAACCACCATCTAAAGATTTGGAGCCAGGAACCTCAGATAAGAGAGAACTTGTGACATCTATCTTCCTGGGTCTGGGCTACCCCACTCAGTATGGTCTTTTCTAGTTCCATCCATTTACTTGCAAATTTTCTGATTTCATTTTTTCCTTTACATTAGAATAGTATTTCAGTGTGTATATGTAGCACATTTTCTTTACCCATTCATCAGTTAAAGGTCATTTAGGTTGTTTCACTCTCCTAGCTATTGTGAATAGAATGGCAATGAACATGGCTGAGTATTGTCTTGGTACGTTCTAATAATATCCTCCTACCAACCTCAATATGTGAGGGAATAGAGATCCTGAGAGATTAGATGGCTTGGCCAACGCTGCATAGTAATGGACAGAAGCTTGACTAATCACGTTGTATCCCAACTTTAATCTCACATTCAAAGTTGATGCTGTAAACATAGAGAGTGGAATACGTGACCATTCCCCAGAGTCATCATTAACTAGAAAGAAGAGCTGGCCTCCATAGCAACATGCTTTATGGAGAGTGATGTCCAGAATCAGCTCTCATAGCATTTGTAAGAGGCTAGAAAAACCATCCACTTCTTTATAAACATGATAGGCTGATCATTACTATACAAATTAATAAGATAACAAGAGAAAGGACATGATATCATTTAGTTATGACTGCATAACAAATAATTGGTTCTAAATTTGATGAGTTAAAACAATAGCCATCTATTCTTTCTCACAAGTCTAAAAATCTATTAGTTCATCAGAGCTGGGCCCAACTGAGTGTCTGTGTCTACAGCTATACATCTGGGTGCTCTGAGCTCCTTAGAGTCATCTGGGACTCTGACTAAGCGGAAACAACTACCAGAATAAAACCAGAGAGTAAAACTGGCATGTGGCCACCGATAGCCCATACATTGTTGGCCAAACCAAGGCAAAAGGCCAAGGGGAAATGAACTCTGCTCTTGTGAGGACTCTGATAGCGCGTGGAAAGGGTGTGTATGAAAGAACTACTGAAGAACTAAAGCCAATAATTGTGTCTACCAAAAACATTTTTCTCGTGGAAGGTTGGTTACATAAAGCAGGTGGAGTGGGAAGAGACGATCTTTAAAATCCCACTAACTGTCAAAAGATTTGCTACAGAGGACTTTGTCTAGGAATAAAACACCACATTTCCTCATTTCTCCAACTGTGATAATGAAAGACAAGCCCTCCCTCCCTCCCACTTTCCCCTTCCTTTTCCTTAAAAAGTATACAAAATTGTAGGATGCCAAAATGTTAGGCAAGCCTGGCTATAAAGAGATCCCTCAGCCTCAGAAGTTCAACCACCTACCTACAAAAGCAGCATTTGGCGAATCTCTGTAAAAACTGTGTTCCTTTGCATTCGGGTCTCATAGTCCCCATTTGGTGTTTGAAGTACACATCTGGTTTATAAATACAAACGCCAACTTCACTGCTTGACCAATAGGAATGAATGTCCTAAGCCAGGAGAAATGGAAGTCTCTAGAAACATAGATCATCAGAAGGTTCTGGAGCCAGACTTTATTGCAGAAAGCCAGGAGAGGCCTCCAGAGGCATGGAATCCCTGGGTATAGCTACAGTTACTTCTTCTTGTGCCATTGCAATAAAGGAGTCATTTTCACGGTGGAGGTATACATGCATTTGTTTTCATTTTTATTTTATTAAACTGGGTCGTATAAGGTCATTTTCATTCAAGTGGATAATTACTTTGAGCATTCCTCTATTCTTTTTTCTCACTGCCCATCCCCCTCCTCTCAATCACCCTTGTTCCCCTAAAGAGTTTCACTTCTACACTGGTGTCATATATATAGGACCACAAATGACAAAAAACATAGTATTTGATGTTCTGAGACTGACTTAATTTGCTTAAAATACATTATTTCCAGTGTAACTATTTTTCTGCAAATGACATAACTGGGGCTATAAAAAGAATCACACACACACACACACACACACACACACACACACACACACACACACTTTATTTGTTCCTTTATTGACAGGCACCAAGACTAGTTCTATGGCTTCTCTCTGAGCTGGGCTGCCTAAACACTGATGTGCAAGTTTCTCTGTGCTACGTTCATTTGTAGTCTTTGGAGAAATATCCAAGAGTCTCATCGATACGTGTTAGGCAGGTTTGAACTGTTTTTCTTTGTTGGTGGTTTGCGTAGTGACAGGACCAGTTCACCTTCACACCAGAGGTGTATGCTGACTCCTGTCATTCCACATCTCTGTCAACACTGGGAGTCCTTTGTTTTCCTCGTGACCACCAGCCAGCCACTCTGCTTAGGTTGAAATGGAATCTCAATGTAGTTTTAATTGGCATTTCTCTGACGGCTGCTGACCTTGAACATTTTTTCATAGGTTTATTGGCCATTCCTATTTCATTTTGAGAACTACCTCTCATTTGAATAGCCTTGTTGGGTTGCTGGATTTCTTAGTTAGTCTTTTTAGTTCTTTGTATATTCTAAACACTAATTCTCTAATAGGTGGCTAGTTGTCCACATTTTTCTCCCATCTTGTGGACCATCTCTTTACACACATAACTACACCCTTGTTATGTTGAGGCTTTTTAATTTTATGAAGCCCCATATTCTTATTCAGAAAGTCCTAGCTTATACTGATTCTCATGTGGTTTTTCCCTATTTTTTCCTATATGAGAGTGCCCGTCATAGGTTAAGGTCTCTGATCTGCTTGGACTTGATTTCTGTACAGAGCAGAAGAACCCTGATTTCAGTTTCCTACCTGTAGACAGCTAAGCTTGCCAGGACCCATTGTCGATGAGATGATCTTTTCCCAGTGTATATTTTTGGCATCTTTAAAATTAAGTCTGTGTGGGCTTCTATCTAGATCCTCTCTTCTATTACACTGATATAATATCTGTTTTTATACTATTTCATGCTGGCTTTTTATCATAACTGTAGTATGACTTGAAAGTAGGTACAGGATCCCTCCAGCATGATTCTCGTTGCACAGGATTGCTTTGGCTAACCAGAGTCTTTTGTGTTTCCTTGATCAATGTTAGGGTTTGGAGTTTTTTTGTTTTTTCAGGGGAGTTGGGTTTTTTTTTTCTGTTTCTATGAAGCATCTTGATGGAAATGTTCTTACCTTTGCAGACAGCTTTTGGTAATACAGCCATTTTCACAATTCTTAATTCTTCTGATCCATGATCATGGAGGTTTCTCATGTCCTTGGTTAGGTTTATGCCAAGGTTTTGTTTTATTTTGTTAGACAATCGTGAGTAGGGCTGTTTCTCCGACTTCCTCCTCAGCACATTTGTCATTGTATGTAGGAAGGGTTCAGGCTTCTCATATGTTAGCTTCATACTCTGTCGCATAGCTTAAGTGTCTTTGAGGTCCCAGTTGGCAGGATCTCTTACAGACAGATGCACGTTGTCTGCAAATGCCATACTTTGACTTCTTCCCTTCCTATTTTTCTCCCTCTCATCTCCCTCTTTGTCTTTTGTTGTTGTTGTTGTTGTTGTTGTTGTTGTTTTAAATTGAGGACACACAGTTCCAACAGGAAACCGGATTGTCTGTTTTCAGCGGAGATCCCCTTGGTATCATTTCAGTTCTGCCTCATTCAGGCAAGCGCCACACTGCCACCTTCTCCTAAGAAGGAAAGAAAGAAAGTCTTTCCAGGGGTCTTTGCTGCGTCTGGGTACCCTCCTGCTCCCACTTCAGTAAGCAAGAAGAAAATCTTCTGTGTGCCATGGTGCACAGGCCAGGATCCAGATGCCTTCCCAGACTGGGTTGCAAGCCCTTTCAATCAGTAAATGCATTGCGCACTGCTGCCAGGTGGTAGAAGGCAGACACAAAAAGTACCAGCCAGCCACTGATGGCTCCCGTGGTTTTTGTTGCACTGTAACAGGGAAGTTAGGGGTTAAGAGTTTTAGGGCTTTGTTTCTAAAAACACAGACCCAAATCAGATAACTAATTTAGAAGCAATTACAATGCACTTTACTCTGTTCTTCTGCCAAATAGTGCCTTATCAAAGCTGGCTTTCCTCTTTAGTCTTCCTTGTAAGTCTCAAAAACATCTTCTGGGTCAGGAAAGAAAGCAAGCACACACCTTGCACACTGCAGAAGGGGTGATCCACGTTACTCAAGTCAGCCTGATCAACCTTCTACTCTATGAGGATATTTTTCCCCCATGAACATATGGACTGTGTTAGTGTTTAGTTTAAAAAGAAAAAAGAAAAAGAAAAAAACAAACAAACAAACAAAAAAAAAAAACAAAGCTAAGAAAGTCCAGTGCTTTTTATTACAGTAAAGCTTGGTTCCTTTTTTTTTTTTTTTTTTTTTTTTGTGCTAGTTAATACAGTATCTGTGGTTATATGAAAATAAACATCTTTAACATAGTTAAGCCCTCCTGTCTAATGCAGTGTTCTCAAGCTTTACAGTGAGTGCCCTTGCAGAATAGCCTAGACATGTCCAGGCTTTGTCCTCCCCGAGCCCCCACACAACTGAATAACACCTCTCCAGCAGTCCCTGCTTGCCCCTTTATGTTACGTGTCTCCGGGTTTATTTCTGACAGCTCTGGGAGTGAAGTTCGCTAGCTGCTTTTACTTCTCAGAAGCATTTCCTGCTACCTTTTTTTATTGTGAGTCCCAGATACCAGACAGATAGCCTCTCAGTTAGTAAAAAGGTACTTGCGCCACTGAGCTCACTGAAGGACACTGGTGACCTCTAGACCTGTGCTTCTAAACCATAAGCGACCTGGCTATGTTTCTCAGTGTCTGGAGACCTTTGAGTTATCACAGTTCCAGAGTGAGTTGGACAGTGAAGAAGAGTGCTGCTGGATCTGGTAGATAGATGCTCAGCACTGCTACACATGTTTCCATGCACGGGCTAGCTCTCCACAACAAAGAACTCTCTAACATGAAATGTTAACCATGAAGAGACTGGGAAATCCTTATATAGGTTCTGCTTCACTTCAAAGGGAAGTCAGGCAGTTTATGAGCATCTCTGTGTGCCCTAAGGACACTGTGAGCTCTGAGGGTGAAGGCTCTTGGATACTATTTGTGGACATGTTTACGCTATTCCATATTTGTGAAGCTTGAGGAAAGAAAATCAGCCACGCTCATAATGCAAACATCCCAGAAGAGACTCATTAGGAACAGTGCAAACCGAATAGCAAGAATAGATGCATGCACCTTCAGTTTTGACACTTAAAAAATTTCACCATAGTAGTGAAGTTGAGTTCATTTTCACAAAAATTTATTTGAGTACAGATTTATCCATATGTGTCTGAGATTAAATCAGCAGGAAACCCCCCCCCCAAATAGATTAGTCTCCACAGGAGATCATGTCTACCCCAACGGCCATGGTGGGAAAAGCCATGAACTCAAAGCATTTGAGACTACTTTAAAGACAGTCTAAGAGCCCTGAATGCCCTGACAGAACAAATGCAGGCAGAATGGAAGGAAGGTCCAAAGTGGTTTGTGCCTGTGTGTTTTGGCCTTTAAATATCAGTAAGGTTTCGATGCAAGACTTCAATTTTGTCGCTAAAAGGGGCCCACCTATTGAGCAGCCCTGGTGAATGATGAGTTGAGTGGGCAAAGATTCAAAGGAAAGACAAAACAATAAAATATATGTGGTAATAGTCTCAGAAAGAAGACTAGGGGAGATTTCATTCCCATCTGGGGAAGAGAGGTAAGACTGATTACATGGATAATATGTATGGGTATTGTTTTTGTCTTAATTCTCTGCAAATACTCTTAATTCTCTGCCACTACCTTAGTCCTTGGTCCCAGGAGATCCTAATCCCTAATCTACACCCTACAAATCCAAGTAGTTCTTCCTTAGATTCAGTGAGGGATGGACCTACCTGCCTGGGAGGTCTAGCTTTCCCCTTCCCGGCTCCCTCAGTTCCCCTGTTGCAGTGGCAGGCTCACCTCTTTAGCAGCCCTGTTGAATGATGAGTTGAGAGAGCCCAAAGAGACTGGAGTTATTTGCAGTTCACACCAACCACGTGGGGGAAGGTTTCTACTTTACTCCAAGCCATCCCCAAATCTATCCTAGGCACCACAGGGTCATGACGTTCAGATGCAAACCATCTCTCCATCTTCATCGAGTCAGTACTGTGTCACCAGGAGAGGATGAGATAGAAACTCACCCTCCAGAGCTGCCCATGCTGAGAAGGAAACAGCTGCACTAAGTCCAAGTCAGTCAGCACTGCTGGGGCTGCTGATTCTAGCAAGATCCCTCTGTCTACATTTCATCCTGAAAATCAGAAAGTACCTGCTCAAGTAACCGTATAAGTAGAAAAACGCCACTTTCATATAAATATGAAAGGTCCAAATAGTAGGAAAGTTAACAGATATTTCCATCAATAAAAACATCTTAGGGATTAGGTTAGCAAAAGAGAACTTTGTTGAACATTGAGCAGGCTAAACCCAGGATTCCTGGTATATGAAGCCACACTCCCCAAACTGTGAGATTCACTCAAGTTCCCTGAGGTGATATTAGGTAATTCACTAAAACAAATTCTACAATCAGATAAGCTTGGGAAAATGCAATAAATACTCGTTGGCATGACAGGTCAACATATTCCTGTAGAATATCACCTTTAAAATTCTTAATAATAAAGAAGAAAATGAATCTGACTTTTGCCAACTCAAATTTTTCCAAATAAGTTCCTTTTATTTGAGGACCATTCATTTACTTCTTTTAATCAATTGTGTATAAATACTTCATTAGTACCTGGTTATCATGTATATGTGCACATGTGTGTGAAGATGTACTTATCCATGCATATGTGGGGAGGGTCTAAAGGGTCAGACAGGGTTTCGTTCTCTTTGGCTCTCCATCTTCCTTTTAGAGGCAGGGTCCATCATCAAGTCTGGAGGTTGGAGTTTCAGCTGCACTGGCTGGCCAGTGAGCCTCTGGGATCTGCCCCACACTGCTGGCTTACAGATGCCCCACCACACTGGCTTTTCTTGAGCACTGGGGGACCCTTGTGCTTTCACAGAGAGCATTTTACCTACTGAGTCACCTCTCAAGCCCTAAGGTACTTAGATATTTTACAAGCACTTTCTGTGGGCCAGGTGCTATCCTCAGTACTTTAGAAACACTAATTCTTATAATAAGCCTGTGAAGTAGATGTGTGTGTGTGTGTGTGTGTGTGTGTGTGTGTGTGTGTGTGTGTTGAAACAGGATCTTGCTATGTGACCCAGGATGTACTCAAACTTATTATGACCCTTATTATCTTTATTTTACAGATGAAAAAAAAAAAAACAGGTTTATGACAGGACTGCCTATGTTATTCTGCCAGTGAGGTTTCACAGTGTGTGTTTTGCAACTGATACACAGAGCATGTTATAAAAAACACAGCTCCCAGATGGGCTGCCTCGGGAAGGAACCCTGCGGGAGTCAGGCTTTGTTTGGAAAAATCCCTTAATCTGCTTGTGATTATTCTAGGCACCCCATTGACATATATGTCCATGCTGTGGTTCCAATAAAGCCTTTCTGTTAGAATGATCTGGAGGCAAAGGTAAGAAGATACTGGGCTGATGGTGCCACAGCTGACACTGCCAAACAGGCAGCATGTACCCAGAGGCGTACTACAGACACCGTCAAGACCAGTAGCCACAAGGCAGATTTAGCGTGGCCCATGTCTCTCACTCTGCACACAAGTGAGAAATGTGGGCCCGGGAGGCAAGTCTTCCTAAGAGCTCACAGAGGTAACTGGCTCCTCTTTCTCTTCCTGATAGAGACATCTCTGTACTCCTGATACCGTTACTGCTCACTCTGGAGACTGAACAGCTCACAGGGTGCGACCCTGAAAGTGGAAGCAACCAAAGTCACTCCTTATTGACAGCCCTGGAGTCCACGAGCACCACCCAGCTGTCTCACATTTTAACTCTTCAAGCTCTGAATTTGTTTTCCTTAAATGAGAGGAATACTTCAAAAAAAAATATGTACTATTTGAGAGAGAGAGAAAGAGAGAGAGAGAGAGAGAGAGAGAGAGAGAGAGAGAGAGAGAGAGTGCTCGTGCACAAGCACATGCATGCACTTATATATAGAGTACCTTTCAAGGCCAGAAGAGAGTAACAGATCCCCTAGAAATGGAATCACAGGTGTTTGTGAGCAGATTAACGTGGGTGCTGGAAACCAAACTCCAACCCTCTAAAAGAGCAGCAAACGCTCTCAACAGTGAACCATCTCTTTTGCCCCAGTCCGTTTCTTAAAGAGCAAAGTCCTCTTCATCCCGTAGAGTTCTCTGGGGTTAATTTTCACTAGTTAAACAATCCTTAAGCCATATGTGAATCCAATATCAAGCATCACATGATAAACAGGTCCCATTTTTATTTGTCAAACAAATAATTAAAAGTAAGTGAAAATATTTGGCATGGGTAAAAAGAGGAGGAGGAGGAGGAGGAGGAGGAGGAGGAGGAGGAGGAGGAGGA
>JADRCD010212252.1:4574-17234 GCA_019843815.1 Montemys delectorum | reverse complement strand
AGGAGGAGGAGGAGGAGGAGGAGGAGGAGGAGGAGGAGGAGGAGGAGAGGAAGCCTGAGAGAAAGTACAAGCTCTAAGTATTTAATGTCTCCAAAGTGTTCCTGCTTGCCATGGCAGGTAGATGCACCGTGCACTGCTCTTCCAAAAAAGGGAGCTGCTAAATTGTGGTGAGGTAGAGATGAGCACCCTTTGGATGTTAGTGTAGGAGGGAAGACGAAGGAGCCACCCCACAGCTGCAGAAGCTGCCAAAGTCCCCGGAAAAGTAGCATAAATCCTGCCCCCACATGCGTCACTGTCGCTGAGCCAGGCGTGCTAGGTCTAAGAACAGGAGCCCTGAGGAAAGCTCCTGACAGTCCTGTGTGTCTTTCTCCAAGCCCTGGGTCAGTCAGGCAGAGAGGAACAGGTCTGCCACCGGACCCTGAGAGTATCCCTCTGGCCTGATCCAATCCATCCCTGGACCTGATGGCTACCAGACGCCTGTTTATGATGTAGTGTGTACAGCTGCATACAACATGGCAGGCACAGCTGGCTCGTTTCTCCCCCAAAGGAAATTGAGCTAAGAGATGAGCTTTCTAGACCATGAACCATGATCTAAGGAGATGGAAAATAAGCAAATGCAGATATGCATGAGCAAATGGGAACACAGAAGGATCCTAGGCCTAACCAGGTCAGGGAAACAGCAAAATGCTCAAACAAGGGAACAAAGACTGCCCCTAATGTGCCAAGAATAAAAAGGGTAGCGTGTAAGGATGATGATTCGTAATACTACAGCATGCTAAAAAGGTTCTATCTTGCTATGTGTAGGCTCGGGTAGCATTTTTTGATGAACACGAAGGGAGAAAACAGAGTTAATCAACATCCAAGTCTCCTGTCTTCTATAGGAACCCCTCCCTAACCTCTCTCACTCTCATGGACCTCTCCTTTCTGGGTCATGTTCTCGAACGGCCTTGCCTATGTTTCTTTGCTGGTCTATCTATCCGCTTTGGGGTTGCGGGGGTGAGGGTGGGGGTGGGGTGGGGGTGGGGTGGCGCATGGGTGTCAATGCTCAGGTGCAGAAGTGAGAGGACAACTTTCAGCATTTCTGAGTCTGGCCAAAGTGTACACGGGAAGACCATAGCCAAATGTTCAGGTGTGGCTAAGGGTCTCAGGTGGACTTCCAACAGCAAAACAGAGAAACAGAGAGAAAGAAAGAGACATGACCAATTCTTAGCTATTGAAAGAACAAAGTGAGTTCTTTTTTTTTTTTTAAGATATTTTCTTTATTTACATGTCATATAATTTCTCCTTTCCCGGTTTCCCCTCCAAAAAAAAAAAAAGACAAAGAAAAAAAACCATATTCCCTCCCCCCTCCTCTGCTCAACAACCCACCCTCTCCCTTTCCTGGCCCTGGCATTCCTCTACACTGGGGCATAGAACCTTCACAGGACCAAGGGCCTCTTCTCCCATTGATGGCTAATTAGGCGATCCTCTGCTACATATGCAGCTAGAGCCATGAGTCCTACCATGTGTACTCTTTGGTTGGTGATTTAGTCCCTGGGAGCTCTGAGGGTACTAGTTACTTCATATTGTTGTTCATCCTAAGAAGCTGCAAACCCTTCAGCTCCTTGGATCCTTTCTCTAACTCCTTCATTGGGGACCCTGTGCTCAGTCCAATGGATGGCTGTGAGCATCTACTTCTGTATTAGTTAGGTACTGTCAGAGCCTCTCAGGAGACAGCTATATCAGGCTCCTGTCAGCCAGCATCCACAATAGTGTCTAGATTTGATGATTGACTACGGGAAGGATTCCCAGGTGGGACAGTCTCTGGATTGTCCTTCCTTCAATCTCTGCTCCATAGTTAGTCTCTGCAACTCCTTCCATGGGTATTTTGTTCCCCTTTTAAAAAGGAACGAAGTAACCACACTTTGGTCCTCCTTCTTCTTGAGTTTCTTATGGTTTGTGGATTGTACTTTGTGTATTCCGATCTTCTGGGCTAATATCCACTTATCAGAGAGTGCATACCATGTGCGTTCTTTTGTGATTGGGTTACCTCACTCAGGATGGTATTCTCCAGATCCATCCATTTCCCTAAGTATTTCATAAATTCATTGTTTTTAATAGCTGAGTACTATTCCATTGTGTAGATGTACCACATTTTCTATATCCATTCCTCTATTGAGGGACATCTAGGTTGTTTCCAGTTTCTGGCTATTATAAATAAGGCTGCTATGAACTTAGTGGAGCATGGGTCCTTATTACACATTCGAGCATCTTCTGGGTATATGCCCAGGAGTGGTATAGCTGGGTCCTCTGGTGGTACTATGTCCAATTTGTAGAGGAACTGACAAACTGATTTCCAGAATGGTTATACCAGCTTGCAATCCCACCAGTAATGAAGGAGTGTTCCTCATTCTCCACAATCTCACCAGCATCTGCTGTCACCTGAGTTTTTGATCTTAGCCATTCTGACTGGTGTAAGGTGGAATCTCAGGGTTGTTTTGATTTGCATTTCCCTGATGACTATAAGGATATTGAACATTTCTTTAGGTGCTTTTCAACCATCCGGTATTCCTCAGTTGAGAATTCTTCGTTTAGCTCTATACCCCATTTTTAATAGGGTTATTTGGTTCTCTGGAATCTAACTTCTTGAGTTCTTTGTATACATTGGATATTAGCCCTCTATCAGATATAGGGTTGGTAAATATCTTTTTCCAATTTGTTGGTTGCAGCTTTGTCCTATTGACAGTGTCCTTTGCCTTACAGAAGCTTTGTAATTTTATGAGGTCCCATTTGTCAATTCTTGATCTTAGAGCATAAGCTATTGGTGTTCTCTTCAGGAAATTTTTCCCTGTGCCCATGTGCTCAAGGCTCTTCTCCACTTACTTTTCTATTAGTTTTAGTGTATCTGTTTTTATGTAGAGGTCCTTGATCCACTTGGACTTGAGCTTTGTACAAGGAGATAAGAATGGATCCGTTTGCATTCTTCTACATGCTGACATCAAGTTGAGCCAGCATCATTTGTTGAAAATGCTGTCTTTTTTCCACTGGATGGTTTTAGCTCCTTTGTCAAAGATCAAGTGACCATAGGTGTGTGGGTTCATTTTTGGGTCTTCAATTCTATTCCATTGATCCACCTGCCTGTCACTGTAACAATACTGTGAAGTTTTTATCACAATTGCTCGGTAGTACAGCTTAAGGTCTGGGATGGTGATTCCACCAGAAGTTCTTTTATCGTTGAGAATAGTTTTTGCTATCCTAGGTGTTTTGTTACTCCAGATGAATTTACAAATTGCTCTTTCCAAGTCTGTGAAAAATTGAGTTGGAATTTTGATGGGAATTGCATTGAATCTGTAGATTGCTTTTGGCAAGATGGCCACTTTTACTATAGTAATCCTGCCAGTTCATGAGCATGGGAGATCTTTCCATCTTCTGAGATTTTCTTTAATTTCCTTCTTCAGAGACTTGAAGTTCTTGTCATACAGATCTTTTACTTGCTTAGTTAGAGCCACACCAAGATATTTTATATTATTTATGACTATTGTGAAGGGAGTTATTTCCCTAATTTCTTTCTCAGCCTGTTTATGCTTTGTGTAGAGGAAGGCCACTGATTTGCTTGAGTTAATTTTATATCCAACTACTTTGCTGAAGTTGTTTATCAGGTTTAGGAGCTCTCTGGTGGAATTTTTGGGGTCATTAAGTATACTTATCATATCATCAGCAAATAGTGATAATTTGACTTCTTCCTTTCCAATTCGTATCACTTTGATCTCCTTTTGTTGTCTAATTGCTCTGGCTAGGACTCCAAGTACAATACTGAATAGATAGGGAGAGAGTGGGCAGCCTTGTCTAGTCCCTGATTTTAGTGGGAGTGCTTCTAGTTTCTCTCGATTTAGTTTGATGTTGGCTACTGGTTTGCTGTATATTGCCTAAGTTTAAGCAATATTGTTTAAGTATGGGCCTTGAATTCCTGATCTTTCCATGACTTTTTATCATGAAGGGGTGTTAGATTTTGTCAAATGTTTTCTCACCATCTAATGAGATGATCATGTTTTTTTTTCCTTTGAGTTTGTTTATATAGTGAATTATGTTGATACTGAACCATCCCTGCATCCCTGGGATGAAGCCTACTTGGTCATGATAGATGATCATTTTGATGTGTTCTTGGATTTGGTTTGCAAGTATTTTATTGAGTATTTTTGCATTGATAGTCATGAGGCAGATTTAGAATATGAGATATCAGACTCTCCAAAGAAGGAAAATTATACAGCACATACAATCATAGTGCCAACACTAGGGCAGGGCAGGGGTATTTGCCTCTCTGGCCTTGTTTATTTATACTTGTTGTGTGACTTTTCCTAGGAAGACATAAGGACACATTTTTTCAGTCCAGATTTTGCGTCAATGACTGACCAAAGAAATGATTCCATTCAAGTCTAGCTTAGTGAACCAGAAAGTGTATTGTGATTCCTATAGCAGCATGAGTTAGGTGTTTTTTTCAGAAGCATGGGTGACTCCAAGACAGCTACATCACCTAAAAACTCACACCAGCGCTGATGACAACCACCAACCATCCCAGCCCTAGAGCTCCCTGCAGCCCAGTCTCTCCTCCAAGCAGTTGTTATTGTTTGTATAACCTGGGAGGGGGCACTGACTTCTGAGTCTTGTATGTTTCAATAACTTCCTGAGCCTTATACATTTCATTTGCTTTTGTTTCTTTATGTATGTTCACGTTTGTATGTGTTCCCATGTGTAGTGTTTACTTTTTGAGTCTTACAAGCCCCTCTCCTCCCTCTAAAGAGAGTGCTTCAATTCAAAGAAAGTACAAGGATTCTACACCAAAAGCTGAGCTTCCTGTTCTCACTGAATAGTCCCTAGCCCCCAAAAGAAAACAGATTTTAGCTATGATGTTTTTTAAAGGAATATTGTGGAGATACAGTCAATATTTACATTTTTCTACTACCCTTGACTCAGATAGCTAAAGGAGCCAAAGAATGAACAAAAGAAGACCAAAATGTAGATGTGTCAAGCCTACTTGAAAGGGGGAAGAAAATAATCAAGGGAGGTAGAAGGAGGCAGGGATCTGGGAGGGAGAGAGAAGGGGGAGAGAAAAAGGAGAGGCAGGATTAGATATGGGAGGAGAAGGGGGAGTTAGGAATTTGAATGGAGGTGTGTAGCAGTCAGGGATGGGGAGCAGGGGTAGCCACTAGAAAGTACCAGATGCCAGGGACTCAAGAGGTTTCCAGGACCCAAAAGAGATGACATTAGAAGAAATACCCAACAAAGGGGAGAAAGAACCTGTAGAGACCATATCCAGAGGTTAGGCACAGCCCCCAGTGGAGGAATGGGGTCACCCATCCATCTCAAAATTATTAATCTAGAATTGTTCCTGTCAAAAGGAAATGCAGGAACAAAGAGTGGAGCAGAGACTGAAGGAAAGGCTATCCAGAGACTGCCCGACCTAGGGATCCATCCCATTTGCAGGCACCAAACCCCAGACACTATTGCTGATGCTAAGAAGTACTTGCTGACAGGAGCCGAGTATAGTTGTCCCATGAAAGGCTGTGCCAGAGCCTGACCAACACAGATGTAGATGCGCACAGCTAACCATCGGACTGAGCACAGGGATCCCAATGGAGGCATTAGGGGAAGGACTGAAAGAGCTGAAGGAGTTTGCAATCCCATAGAAAGGACCATATCAGCCACCCAGACACCCACCCACCCAGAGCACCCAGGGACTAAACCACCAACCAAAGAGTACACATGGAGGGATCCATGGCTCCAACTGCATATGTAACAGAGGATGGCCTTATCTGGCATCAATGGGAGGGTAGCCATTGGTCCAGTGGGGGCTCAATAACTCAGCTTAGGGGGAATGCTAGGGAGCCGAGGCAAGAGTAAGTGGATGTGGTAGGTGAGCACCCTCATAGAAGCAGGCGGGGAGGGGATAGAGAGTTGGTGGAGGGGAAACTGGGAAGGAGGCTCACATTTGAAATGTAAATAAATAAAATAACCAATAATAAAGAAGAATATTCTGACCATTGATGTCCTATGAGGTTCAGAGTAAGGCAATGTGAACTGGGGAATAAGACAGAATAATCACCCGTCTTCACCAAGCTTTTCACTCTGCCTGAAGATGTTTCTTCTGTCTGTCCTCCCCATTCTTCTTCCTCATCCCCTCCTTCCTTCTCATCTTTTTTTCTTTTTCTTTTTCTTTTTGTTTTTTTGTTTTTTGTTTTTTGAGACAGGGTTTCTCTGGCTGTCCTGGAACTCACTCTGTAGACCAGGCTGGCCTTGAACTCAGAAATCTGCTTGCCTCTGCCTCCCAAGTGCTGGGATTAAAGGCGTGCGCCACCATTGCCCTGCCTATTTTTCTTATTTTAAAGGAGTGACTTTCATGGGTTCCCATAAAAACTTGTCATCTATTCCTATAGAGCAAACTTCAGCTACCTCCCCGTAGAGACACCAAAATTGCTCCTCTTCATTGTTCAACATAGAATGTGTAGAATGAAGGAATAGACTACTGGCTCTTCAAAAATTACAAAGAATTCTGAATAGTTATAAGATGACTTAGTTACAAAAATAATACTCAAGTGTTACCTTCCCTTAATCTTTATAACATGAATTAATATATATTTAATGTATCTATACACACACACACAATGGTTCTCTTGATGTCTGCAGAATATATATTAATGTTCAAGATGTTAGAACTTTATACTTTTGTGCTGGTTACTCTTTTGTCAACTTGACACCAACTAGAGTCATTATAGAAGAGGAAACCTCAACTGAGAAAATGCTCTCCCATCAGACTGGCCTATAAGTAAACCTGTTGGTCTGCTTGATTGACAGTTGATTGGTGTGGAAAGGGATAGCCCACTGTGGACAGTGTGGAGAGTGGCATACTTGGGCTGCTGGTCCTGGAGTATATAATAAAGGAGTTTGAGCAAACCCATGATAGCCAGCCAGAAAAGAGCACTGCTCCATGGCCTGTGCTTCAGATCCTCTGTTCAGGTTTCTCATCCTGATGGAATTGTGAGCTGTGAGGTAAAATAAGCCCCTCCCTTGTCCAAGTT
This sequence comes from Montemys delectorum, assembly GCA_019843815.1. NCBI lineage: Eukaryota > Metazoa > Chordata > Mammalia > Rodentia > Muridae > Montemys > Montemys delectorum. Next base: position 10,182 of record JADRCD010212252.1, on the reverse strand, counting down.
GCTTCTGGTCATGGTGTCCTCACTGTGATAGAAAGCAAGCTGAGGCAATGCTCGAGAGCATCATTGTTCAATATGAAAATGGACTTCCCCATGCACATCGAGCCACAATCAAGCAGATTAGGAGCTAGACCTTACCATCTGTGAGCCCCCAGGAAAGGAAATTCCAGTGGATACCATCTTAAAACTCTACTTGAAACTACAAGTGAGATCCTGAAGCCCACCAAAACTACAGAGCTCTCAAAGAGTTGTTAAAAGACTACAAGTGCAAACATTTTACATAAAGGTCAGACGATCCTAAAATACTCTGCTCTTCTTACCGTATTGTTCAGCTGGAGACTACAGTCATCGTGCCTATTGTGCCTTGCCGAGAAGTGGGAGCTAGCTTTTCACAAAGTTAAATCATTCATTTCACAGTGAGCCCCCAAAGGCACTCCAGTTAGTATTTAGGCGAAGCATGTGCGATGTCACCCTCAGCTGCTTTGCCTGGACCATTTTTTCACAGGGCTCCCTCAGTGAAGTTCAGTCCCCTGGAGTCCAGACCAGAGGCAAGCTACAGAACCATGCGCACTGTTTAACTCTGATATAACAGTCCACGTGGAAGCCCTCATTTTTCAAAATAGCCGCTATAACATAACACATTTAGTATCAGAAGTGTCATATTAACAACTTAGTAAATAAATAAGTACAACCCACTAACACTGTCATAATGAGAAGGGGTGCTCTTAAGGAGACCATGCCTGATGAATTCATTAAAATATATTTTTTCTCATGTACATATATAGGCAGCTAGAGATGAGAAAAAGAATAAGATCCACTGAGCTTCAGCAATTTAAATGAAATTCATAGACTTTAAGATATAACTGAATTTTTTTTCTCGATTTTCACTTTTCCTTTTAATACAGGGCTACTTGAAGTCATTTTATGCACATGTATGGGATATATCAAGCATATTCTTTTCCAGAGATTGTGTTTGAATAAAGAACATAGCATGTGACAGAAGTATTGCAAGTAGATACCCTTGGGTTTTATCTTTATATTTTATATAATATTTTTATTATTGACAATATTATAAATAACATTATCATATTATTTATATATTACACATTTATATTATATTTAATTCTAAACATCCATGAACACAAAATATTGTACAAAATTGTCCATGTCGAAGAATCAGCTGAGAGTTTTCAGTATTGACCCTGGATCTAATAGTGAGAAACTGAAAAATAATTTGGATTGGGGGAAAAAAATTACTCAGAACTACTCAGTCGCTCCAAATGAAAATGTTATATGAAGCTGGCCTAGGTGAGGAAGCTTACACTTTGGTCGTTAATATTACTGTTATTCTCAGGGCTTTAACACACAAAGATTCGTTTCTCAGTCTCCGTTAGTGTTAGACCAAGGAAACAGCCTGTCTGCGTTTTATAGATGCGAACCCAGGAACACATCATTTCACATGCTACCCCAGAGAAAGCAGGACAGGCTGTTCATCAGCTCCCAAGTGCTTCAGCCTGCTGGCCACCTGGCCAGGGGTGTGGGAGAACCACCTCTGGATCGCCTGTCTTAGCACAAGCTAGAGCTTCTACCGTTCTCCGTGCTGCAGAAGCTAAATGACAGGCCATTCTCAGAGAGCTCTCACCAGGCTCCTTTTATTAGTCAAGACCCCAGTTCCCACATAAATGCTCATTGCCACAACAGAAGATTCTGGAGCCTTGTGACCATTTGTGAGGTCATTTACCCCCATAAAGAGCACACGCCAGTGCTTCTCCTGCTGAAGGACCGGCTTCTATATGGGTGCATTTCTTAGCCCCAGGAGGACCTGGTTAGGCAGCCACCAGCTTTGAGTGCTCAGTGTGCTCAAAGGAGTTTTGTTCTTTCCCACACAGAGTTTGCTTTGTGTCACTGCGTTCTATTTTAGGACATGGGTGTGCTTACATTAATTTGATGATTCTCTCTAGAAAGAACACATGGAATGTGTAATGCTGCCTTCATTCTTAACAGCTTCCGTGAAATAAGGCTGCTGGGTCCCCTACTATTCCCAGAAAAAAAGGGGAGGGAAGATTTTTCTGGGTTTTAGATCTTCCTTTTTTGTTGCTTAATCTCTCTCTCTCTCTCTCTCTCTCTCTCTCTCTCTCTCTCTCTCTCTCTCTGTGTGTGTGTGTGTGTGTGTGTGTGTGTGTGTGTGTGTGTGTGTGCCATGAAGAAATCTCTGTCTAACATTTTCCAAAAGGGTTAGCCAAGAACACATCTGAAACAGGAAGTGTTACATGTGTTACCATTTAGCATGAATATATCACTTAAACACACCAGCAGTTACAGTGTGCTTCCCCCCAGGAGTGTAAGCTCCTGCCCAAGGCCCTGGACAAGTGTCCACAGCTCTTTTCCATCTCCTGAGCACTTACATGTTGTAACCTTGATGGAGTTCCACAAAGAACTCCAGAAGGGATGAACAGAGGTGACACGCGCTTTTCTGGGAGAAAAGCAGGGTAAGAGTGAGTGTTGAACAGTGAGGTGTGAGTAATTAGAGATATATTTATATGAAATGTCTCTTATAGGAGACATTAACTCCATTCTGAGGGTTTGTAAAAGCTGTAAGTAGGACTAAGAATGGAGCTCACTTGGTAGAGTGCTTGCCTTGTATGCATAAACCTTGGGTTCAGTCCCCAGAACCTGACAAACCAATTGTGGTATTACTCACCTTTAGTTCTGACACATTAATTCTTACATACATTCAATTCATCAGTTGTGGGCAGGAGGATCAGTTGTTCAGTGTCATACTTGCCAAATAGACAAGGCAGGGCCAGCCTGAGATACATGAGACAAGACATTCTCTAAAAAAAAAATTGGACATGCAGACCTCACCCTGGCTGTTCTGATGATGCATCAATTGGTCTTCTTAATAGAGCACTACTAGGGAGTGGTGGAGGGATGGAGAAGGATGGGTAAGAGAGAGAGGTAGGGACCATAGATGTGATAAAGCATGCTATCTGTGTGTATGGAAATGTCCCAGTGAAGTCTTCATATGAATGTGTAATTAATTGGCAATAATAATTATAATCATAAAAGAATGGCCTTCAAACATTCTCTTTAATCACCAGGCTCTTACTAAATTTCTAGCCTCCACTCCTCTATTAGAAAAGGGTGGGTTTGGTTCGAGTCTGCTTAAATTTTCAGCTTATGTCTTATGTTCAAATTGAAAAGTGCTCTCATCTCTTTTAACAGCAGATTTAATTTTACTTACTTTCCTTGTCCCCTCTGGTCATCCCCAGTGATCTCTGGGCTTCTTTGAATATGCAGTTCAGTAATGCTTTCTAGAACAGAAGAGGCCACCATCTTGGAAGTATTAACAGAAATGATTGCTCCACTAAAACTACTTGGGCAAACCCAGATCAGTGAAATATGTGTCAGTGTGTTTGGCAACGTTTTATTTTAAAAGATGTTGATTTAAATTATATTGGTTTTGTAAATCAATGATACAGTAACACTGTATTTTACCTTTTTGAATTAGTAACAACTATCCTTTCTTCCCTTTTCCTCCCTTTCTTTTCTCTTTGTTTCTCTCCTTTTTCTTTCTTTCTTTCTTTCTTTCTTTCTTTCTTTCTTTTAATTCCTTGTGATTTAATAGGTCTTGAAATATCTACAATAACTTTAACACTACAACTGTTGGTTGATCCATAGGGATTTGTCACAGAATATGTCCTCTGGATCTTTAAAAAAAAAAAAAAAAAAAAAAAAAAAACAAAACAAAAAAACTTAACTTCCAGAAGGTCCTTAGGTCACAGACTTGACCAAATGAGCTGAGAACAGTGCATTGGAATCATACTATAAAGATATTAAGAGCACAGGGAGGAGTTCAGTGGGTGTTAAATGGAGAGTGACAAGCCAGTAGAAGCTTTGAGACAGAAGTAATATTTGATTTCAGCTGGGCTAGTAAAATGACCAAAACCCTGGTGAACAGTGAGATGCATCTGATACAAACTTGATAGTGAAATAACAGACAAGTGATTACTTTTTGGAACTGACTCTGTGAGAGACAAGAAGAAAAAAACAATACTTCCAGATCTTCCTTCCCCACGTTTGCTTTTTGTGTTGTAATTTAATCAAAACTTGGACAATCTGTCTTTATGCATGGTGACAGTATATCTGTTAGCTGGTGCTAATCGGGATATTTACACTTTACAGTTTCTCCTTTATTCATTGCCTTAAAAACAAATACAAGCAAAGAACCACTGCATGAGGGATACAGGGTTACTGAAAACACTCTAACCCTTTCTTTGTGGACTCTGAGCATCTATGTCTCAATCTCCAATCAGCTACTCAATCATGTTAGATCACCAATACCTTAGGACCACAATAGAGTGCTTCCCAGAGAAGAGTTATGGATGCTACCAAGCATCCCAAAGTGTCAAGCTTTAGAGGTAAACTTGGATCCCACTAAATTAGCTTCCAATGGCATTTTAAATACAGAGAGAGAGAGAGAGACAGAGAGAGAGAGAGAGAGAGAGAGAGAGAGAGAGAGAGAGAGAGATCACATACATAATGGTAGTTCTAATAAATATATGGAAAGACTTGGTGATCACACCTCTCTACCCTTAAGGCTCAGTGATCTACCCTGAAAGTGAGGCAGAAAGATTGTTAGAGCCAGGGTGGTGGATGACATCAAGGAAACACAACAGGGAAGATGGACAAATGAACTCACAGAGACTGTGACAACATGCACCAGCTCAAACCAGACTAAATCACAGTATGGAGGAGGAGAAGAGTCAGGCACAAAGTCCCACCCCTAAACAAAGAGCTACTGGCATTTGATTGTTGCTAAGTGAGAAAAAGTCAATATCTTTCAATGGAGTGACACCTGGAGTACCAACCACATTCTAGGGAAGATGCCGTACCTAGGAGTAGTGGACCGACACAAGCTGGATCCCATGGGTTTTCTTGTTTTGTTTTGTCTTGTTTTGTTTTGTTTTGTTTTGAGTTAGGGGCATACATGAAGATAGGTGAGTAGGGAGGTAGGGGAGGACTAGGGGAAGGTGGAGGCGGGAAATGATTGGAATCAAATAAAGTATATGAGATTGTCAAATAATAAATAAAAACATTGTTAAAAACAAAATAAAAACATTTCCCTTTTAAGAGGAAGAAAAAGGAGAAGTGGGGAAGAAAGGAAGAAAGACTAGGAAGAGAGGGAAAGGGGAGGAAGGGAAAAGAGTAAACGGTGATAGATAAAAGGGAAAAAGACATACTGATCACCTGGTTCTACTTTCTTCCAACTAAGAAATATTCAAGATCTTGGAGGAATCAAAATGCAGGAAACATGGTGAAGGAGGTGAAGTAACTTGAAGGCAATCTACACTAATTGTCTACATGTTGCCGAGTGAGCAACCCAAGGAGTCACCAAGGACCCAAAACTTCAATGAGGGCTTCAAAGAAAGATTCTACTGGGTAGAGAAGAAGAGAGAATGTTTGGGTAGGAAGAAGCCCCTAGCACCAGCAGAAACATCTGTGGAGGCCAAGCAGGCACATACAGACAAGCTCCAAGTAGTAAAGAGCTCTCTCTCTCTCTCTCTCTCTCTCTCTCTCTCTCTCTCTCTCTCTCTCTCTCTCTCTCTCT
>JADRCD010212251.1:0-37143 GCA_019843815.1 Montemys delectorum | reverse complement strand
AAAAAAAAAAAAAAAAGCAAATGTTTTGCTAAAGTCAAAGTAACCACCTGCCAAGAGGTTAGATCACACATTAGTGAAGTATTATGTAGGTTCATGGTTGGCCCAGTGTAGTAAACGTGAACTTACAAACTATGTTCCAAAAATTAAATTTCTTATCAGAAAATCCAGCTGTTCTTAAGTAGGCCCATTGCCAGCAACAGGCTTATTACACCAGGGGAGAGATCTGTAACTGTCCGTACTCTAACACTTCCATTTTCAGATTAGTAAGCAATGAATTATTTCAAATCCCAAAAGTTAACTTTCCCAAAAGTAGTCAGCTATAAAAGTTATTGTAGTCAGAATATTTTGTTCCTAGAAAAATAGAGCTATACATTACTGATATTAATAATCACGCCTTTGAAGACAAAAATCTACATTTCCTTCACAAAGCATTAGCCTTTCTCTATCAAGGAAAATATAACTTAAAAATCTTCAAATGTCTGCATTGGATTTGAAAGCTGTGGCAATGGAGCAGCCGTGAATGACTTCCTGGGTGCAAAGTGCGGAGTCCTGCAGAGTAAGCACAGTGCGAGCGAGCGAGCATGCCAAGACCTAAGCCTTCCTCTCACTGGTTTTGCTTTCTAAAGTAAATCTCGTGAGCCATCTGATTTCATTTTCAAGTCACTGGCTCTTGGCTAAGCACACACTGTGTTGGCTGCACATGAAGAAAGGTATTCAGTCCACCTGACGGGTCACTGTGGAAGTTTCTTTAAGACAAAATTTAAGATTAATAGTTTGCAGTTAAGGAGCCAAGACAAGTCTGCACTCTCAAAAAAAATATTCATGGATTTAGAACCTTTTAGTTCAATGTTGCTAATACCAGTCTCTGAAAGAAAGCAACACTGCAAACATGTTTAGACTGACTTTGGTAGAATAAAGCCACCGGAGACTTTCAAGATAATTTAGAGCTGTAATCAACATTATGCAGTAACTGCCTTCTCCTCTGCTATTATCCCGATATGTTTCCACGATGTGTAAACTATAGCTCATCTTGTGAATTATCTCACGGTTTACTTGACTACTACTCAGCAGAGAGCACAGAGTAGTAACTACATTTATTTCCTGCTAAGAGCCATGACTCGCTCTGGAAATATGCTGCCACTGTGCTCTGTTTATGATCTCAAAGGGCAAGTAACCATCCCCTCAGACAGCACAGCAAACAAACCTGATGATTTTAAAGGCCTAGCAATTCCGATCCTAACAGGTAAGATACAACAATGGGGGGGGGGGGGAAGAAAAGCAGAGAAATCCCAGTAACAATTTTATTTATCCCCCTAATTCTTATCATGGGAAAACCAGGAATCAAGTGTCATTATGTCATATAAGGTTTATACTTACTTTAAACAAAAAATGTAACATAGTGTTAAAACTGGCTTTCAAAACGTGTTCCGGCATAGCTGCACTATGCACTAATAATCACAAGGCTGTAATGTAGCACACTCTACTATGCAGTTCCATTATGCTCTTACAAAAATAGAATTAAACTGTGCAACCAGACAAGGACTTCAAATACACTACTTGGCAAACTTGGTATTTCAATGGAGTCTATTTTCTCTTGCCATTTAAAAGCAAACGTCAAATCTCTTTCTCCAGACTCACAAAGATGATTCGGGCTGTCTGTTTGGCACATCTTTAATCTCTACCACCACAGCGGGGAGACCGCCTTCAGCTTTAGTCCTCCTGGCCTTCCTCTCTAGATTTTCGCTGAGTTCTAAGCAAGAAAGGCTGACTGCTGGCGCCTTCTCCACGTCCTTTCCAGAATGGACTTGTGGCCGTGTCCCACAGCACTGCTTCAGAGCACACTGAGTTCTGCAGGCAAGTTCACACGGGACTACACCTGATTTAGAGCCTACGCTAGCAAATTCAGGCTGGATGGTAGTAGCATGGATTCCATGATTGTGAAAAACATCTTTAATGGTTTTGGCCACCTGCATGTACGAAGCTGGGTCTTCACATTTGATGTGAGCCGTGGCGATGATCCTGCTTCCAGCGAGCTGCCAGACGTGTAACTCGTGGACTTCCTCAACCCCTTCAACATCTCGTAGCTCTTTCACCAAATGTTTGATATCAATTTGCTTAGGAACAGTTTGTAAGAGAATGAGAGCAGATTCCTTAAGCAATGGGTAAGTTGTGTACAGAAGTATACAAACCATTATAATACAAAGGGTGGGGTCTAGGTAGAGTACCCAGCACGGACCAGCCTCACGCATCGGGGCCTGGGTGCTGTTCATTATCTCTACAGACGATTTGCAGGGATCAGGAAAGCATGGGTTTGTGCAAAAGTCATCTTCAGTACAACCCTTCCAGGAAAAGTAAAAGACCAAGGCGTTCACTACCACGATCAGGGAGCCCAAGGCATCTCCAAGGACGTGCAGAAACACTCCTCGCATGTTCAGCTGTCCAGCCCTGTCCTCTTCTGACTCCAGACCGTCAGACTCCTGGATGAGATTCCCATTTACCTGTACATCCACTGGATCATCACTTGTCAATTTTTCTGGCTCTACAACAAAACAATACAATTTTAATTTAGCGGGTTTAAAGTGTCCACAGAAACATCTTGTCTAGCGGTTAAGTTTAAATGTGTTTCATGAAGCACAGTGAAAGTATGCTGAGAACAGTTCACAGTGAGCTGGCACTGGGTACTGCCTGTGCCCACCAGCAAAGAGTCAACTGAGTCACTCTGGGCTCCTGCTCCTTGTTCCTTCCCACCCTCTCACCTGCCCCTCACTACTGGGTTGGTGTTGGGTTGGTGTTGTGTAAACACTGCTTCACTTCTCTGAAACATACAAGAGAAACAAAATTTAAGGCAATCAGTCAAGCAGCGTCGAGGATTAGTCCTCTAACATGAATTGATCTGATGTGAGGGCCTCTGAAGTCAGTGGCACTAGGTAGACTGAGAAAAGTAGCTCTAACATAAAATATTCATCATGAACATAAAATATAGTGTCTTGGTAGAGGGGTTTACAAACTGACAAATCAACAACCTGGGGCTACTGCTGGGCAATGCAGGCCTTTGATCCCAGTACTAAGGAGACAGATGCAGGAGGAAATCTCAGAGTCTGAGGCCGGCCTGTCCTACGGAGTGAGTTCCAGGACAGCCAGGGCTACACGGAGAAACCCTGTCTCTCGAGGAACCAAAAAAAAACAAACCAAACACAACCTGAAGCTATCAATGAAGTTAGAAGTCAATAATCACTAAGTAACCTGGAGTTGGAGGGCACACCTGAGGAGCTTCAGCTTCTCCTTTCCCGTGCACCACCTGAACTTCCTAACACGTTCCTGTGCATCGGAGAAGTCAAGCTGCCTCTGTATGTAACTTAACCAGACACAAAATGGCAAGAAAAACTGGAAGGGACACACAAGCTTGGGTGTACTGGCTGGTCCTTTTCTCGTTGTTTCAACACTTACCTTCCAAATCACCATCGGGCGCTCGCGTGCTCAAGATGAAAGACGGTTGTTAAAACCATTGGGTCTAGCACCACTACTCCAAACCCGAAGAGGTTAGGGTGCAACGTGCCCTGGCAGGTCCCTAGGCTGTGTTTTTGTTTTTGTTTTTGTTTTTTTCCGGACTCAGTGGTCGGATTCAGGGAAACACACACTCCCGTTCACAAAGGCCGCCTTTAACCAGGGCCCCCCCCCCCCCCCACACACACACAACCACACATCTTTATCAAACTTGGTCAATGGGCACCGAACCCCCGCGCACCCGCGCGCGCGCGCGGGGCGTGGCACCCACCACGGTCGCCAGGGGGCGCCGGTCCCGACCGCTCCCGACGCTCACCTGCCTGGTCCGCCTTCAGCCCGTTGGAATTGCTGGTGTTGGCCACCAGTGTGTTGGTCTCCTCCTGGTCCGGCGCCCGGCCGGGCGGCGCGCCCGCCTCGCCCCCCGCGCGGCCCGCCTTGCGCGCGCCCTTGGAGAGGTGGCCGTGGCCGTGGCCGTGCGAGTGGCCGTGGCCGTGGCCCGCGCCCTGGCCCTCGCCGCTGTGATGGTGGAAGAGGCAGAGCCCCAGCACGTTGACCAGCAGCCCGGCCACGCCGACGCTCAGCACCACGAGCGGCTGCTGCATCTCGTGCGGCTCGATGAAGCGCTCGACGGCCTCCAGCAGGATGGCGAAGCACAGCCCCGTGAGGAAGATGGCGTTCACCAGCGCGCCCATCACCTCGGCGCGGATCCAGCCGAACGTGTTCTTCTGCGTGGCGTGGGTCCTCCGGGCGAAGCGCTCGGCCACCAGCGCCACCACGAGCGCCAGCACGTCCGACAGCATGTGGAAGGAGTCGGACAGCATGGCGAGCGACGCGGTCACCCGGCTCACCACCACCTCCAGCACCATGAACATGAAGGTCAGCAGCAGCATGCACAGCAGCCGGCCGCGGTTGCGGCCCCAGCAGCCCATGGCGGCGGCGGTCGGAGGCTCGGCGCGGACGCGGACGCGGACGACGCGGATGCGGGAGCGGGAGCGGGAGCGGCGCGGTGGTGGTGGTGGTGGTGGTGGTGGGGGAAACCGCCGGCCGCGCAGCTACTCAAGACCCGGCGCTCGGCTGGACCGGCGAGGCGGAGGGCGCGGCGGGCCACGGCGTGCCGAGGGGCAGCGGAGCATCGGACCGAGGCGCTCGGGAGACGGCGTCCGCGGCGACTGCGCTCGGCCCGGCGGCGGCCGCCGTCTTCGCCGCTCCCCCGCCACCACCCCCGCCCCCCGGCCTTTGCAGACGGTTTACAAAAAAACTTTGCTTTGCACTCGGAACCCCCGTTTTCACACGGACCCGAGCGTGACAAGGCCCCGGTGCCCCGCCCCCCCGGCCCGGCTCGCCCCCCCCATTGGCCAGAGCTGCCTCACGACAGCCCCGGCGTCCCGCCCCTCCTCGGCCTCTATTGGCTGGCGCGGCGGAGGGGCGGGACGAGGGGGCGGGGCGCGGCCGCGGGAGCTGGGGGGCGGGGCCTGTGCCCTGGGGAGCCGGGCGTGGGCCGGGGGGCCGCGGCCGGGTGCAGCGGCGGGCGGTGCGGGGGAGGGTGGGCGCGGGCCGCGTGCAGCGGCGGGCGGGCGGCAGGGCGGTGGCGCCGAGCCCTGGGGCGCAGTGAGCCGATGCCGCTTCCCGCCGTGCCGGTTCCGGGCCGCCGTTCCCCTGCGCCGGCCCGGCCGCCCCAGACTTTGATCCGGCGAGCTGGGTGCACGTGGGGGGCGGCTGGGTGACAGGTCGGCGCCCAGGACGGGCGGGGAAGTGCGGGCTGTGCGGGCAGCGGCGCGGCGGAGCGAGGAGCCGAGTTTAGGGGACTGGTTTGCTAGCGGCACAGCCCCCGGCCTCGGGAACGCTTTCCATGCAGGGGATCACCCTTCAGGGCCACCTCCCCAGGGCGACCGTGTGAAGTCCGCCTGTCGCTGACACTCTAAAAGGTGTGGGGCGCTGACTTGGGGACGGTCAGCCTGCTGCGTGACTTGGACCAGTCACCTAATCTCGCTACACCTGTTTCTTCATCAATCGAGGGAAGGGTTGGGCAAGTGGAACTCTTCTGCTTCCTTCTAGCTAAAATTCCAAGGCTCTGTGATTTCACACTATTTATGGGTTACAAACCTCCGAACCCTTGTGTGGGCTGTTTGGAGGGGGAGGGGCGCCCAGAGTACAAAAGAAGGATGGTGGGGAGGCACTAGGATCCAAACACTCTTGCTGAGTTGGCTAAGACTCTTTGGAGTTGGTCCTCTAATCGACAACGGAGGGTGTGTGCACGTCTGTGTGGGTAAAGTTCCCCCAGGCTGGAGGCTGTAATCATTAGAACCGAGGCCGCCACACCAGCCGAAGGACCCCCTAGGTACCAGCTATTGCACTGAGATGTGCATGGCCCACTGTGTTCTTTTTGCATGAAAATTTTTCTTTTGGTTCCATTTGGTTTTTCTAGACAGTTTCTGTAAGTCAACCCCGGCCGGCTGTGCTGAAACTCCCTCTTTAGGGCAGGCTACCCTGGAACTCAGAGCTACAGCTGCCTCTGCCTTCTGAGGGCTGGGGTTAAGGTGTTTGCCACCACCGCTCGGAGGAAATTCCTATTCCAAGATTGCCTCTCACTTTGTGTTGTACACCGTGTTCTCATCCCAGCACCCAGACTGGAAAGGTAGGTGGGGCCTCGGTTTCCAACATCGTAAGGGATTAAATAGAACCCGGCGGTTGACTGGATATTGGGCAGCAAGAAGAGGATTAACAGTTATGTTTCAAAGCTGGTAAGGGAAATACTGCCTTGAAAGGTATTTTATTGGATAATGGGAAAACAGTGAACTCCACTTTGACATGCTGAATTTGAAGTGGTGAGCATGATAGCAGGGCTTAGCCTGGACTCTGAAACTCCAGGAATCACCCCATATGCACACAGAAGTGGAAACACAGCTTCAGTCTTTCTCCCAGCCTTAAGGTATCCTTAAGACCCTGGGCAGCTGGGGACCATTTCGCCTCCTACTGTGGCCCTTTATTGAGACAGATTCCTTTATAACAGTGGTTCTCAGCCTTCCTAATGCTAAGCCCCTTTCATTGCTACTTCATAGCTACTGTTGTGGGTCCTAATGTAAATATTCCAGTGGTCTTAGGCAACCCCACCTCCCCATGCAAGGGTCCTTTGACAGCCCTCCCAAGGGGTTGTTACCCACAGGTTGAGAACGAGTGCTTTAAACAACAGATGAACAATATGGCAGGCTTGCCTTGCCAACAGGGCCTTGCCCGGACAGGGGCTAAACAGACCAGCCTGGAAGACGTTTCACAGTAAGAGTCATGTGGGCTTCCAGCAGCAGCCCTATCCGAGGAGTCTGTCTCACGTTCAAGCTGTCTCCCAAAAAACCTGCTTTATTCCCTCACCCCCTGGTGGGGTGGGGCAGCACAGCCTCAAAGTGTGGAGAAGTCACAATGACCAGCCAGCTCAACTTGCCTGATAATTTTCACACCCATGCTGATTAAATCTAGCACACTTTAGAGATAAAATACTGGCAGTTTTGGAAATGGCCAACATGACTGGAAGGTGAGTGTAACAGATGCTCTACAGCTCGGCCCTTTGAGCTTGACACTCCTGGTGGCATTCTGAGAGAATCTTAGAGGATTGTGAAAGCCCCAGACAAACGCACCTGAACATATATTGTCAAAAATCAGTGTAGTTGGGTGTGGTAATGTTTGCTTTTGATCCCAGAGGCAGGAGAATCTCTTGTGAGTTAGAGGCCAGAGTGATCTACACAGTTCCAGGACTGCCAGGGCACATAGACCCTACTTTAAAACAAACAAACAAACAAAGTGTAGGACCAAGAAGGTGGCCCAGCTGCCAAAGGTGCTGCACAGAGCTAGGTGGCCTGACTTTGATCCGAGGATCCACTCAGTAGAAGAAAAAAGTTGACTCTCAAGTTGTCCTCTGGCCTACACACAATGCTTTTTGGGTTTTATTTTTGTTTTAAGTTTAAAAAAAAAAAACAAAACATTGTATAAAATTGGGCCATACCTGGAAAGACCCCCCCCCAAACAAAACACCACAGAACCATGTGAACACCAGAGTGCATCTGACTTCAGCTGACAATATGTCACATCCAATGTTCAATCTCAAGGGAAAACTGGCTGGCTTGTTTATGTTCTTGTGCCTTTTTGAAAAGTGCTTGAGTAGTTTCTACATATGAACAGAAATCTCTAGCAATAACTTTGAGTGCCAAGGTTTGATATTCGTTTAGCTGCCCCTAGAGGAATGAGCAATAGAACAAAGAATAACTAGGGACAATGCAGCAGTAAAACTCAGGAATAGCACAAAGGTCTCAGCCATCCACGGGAAACTGGTTAAGGAACCCTGGAACAGGAAGCCCAACCGAGTGCAGAGACCTGCCTGGCCACAGCTGGGAGGATCCAGTTTTTGTCTTCCTTGGTGGAACTGAAGGTTCTCCGGTGAGCCTAACAATAGATAGATGTTTTATTGTTTTGTTTTTCAGGAATAGTGAAAACGGAGCCCAAGTTCTGCAGTGATTGCAGAAAGTTAAGGTGCCAGCACCTCTTACAGCCAAGGCTCACTGGAAGTATTCAGGAGCTCGGGCATAATCGCTGTGGAGGTTGAGGCAGAAGAGAGTTCTAGGTCTGCACGAACCACAGAGTGAGCTTGAGGCTGGCCTGAGTGACTTACTAAGAAGAAATAGTGCCAAGAGAAGTTTGGATGCGGCTTGACGGCGCACTGCTCACCTACTGACATTAGCCCGTGGTCCCCAGCACCCCAAAAACAAGCATCTGTGAATTTCGGGTTACATTTATCTGTACGCACACATGAATGTAGAGGTCCAAGGACAACTCTTAGGATTTGGTTCTCTCCTTTTACCATAAGGATTCCAGGAATTGAACTTTGGGTTGTCATTCTTGGTGGCGGGCATCCTTCCCCGCTGAGCCAGCTTGGTCACCCTGTGCTTTAGGTGCCCTGCTACACCTACAACAGAGGCCAGTGAAGAAGGCTCAGGTCATCTTAAGGATGGAGTGCTCACGCTTCTTTGGTCATGGCTTTTTGTCTTTTGTTTTCATTTTTAAGACAGGCTGAATGATTGAGATATAGCCCAGGCTAGCCTTGAATTCTCCATCCTCCTGCTGTAGCCTCCCCAAGTACTGAGATTACAGACATGAGCCATCACGTCTCTCGTCTTCCGGAGTCTTTTTATTCAGGATCGGAGGTCACAAAGCACAGAGGATATGTTTTAAAGAGAATTTTGTCAGCTCGTGGCGGTTCAAGGCCAGACCTAGACTTACTGTGTCCCCTTCTCAAAAATTAAAATAAAGTATCTTCTTAGGGGGATGTAGCTCAGAGTTCTTGTGTAGCACATATAGGTTCAGCCTACAGGACAGCACAAATTTAGCTCAGTGGCACTTGCCTGTAATCCCAGGGGCCAAAGGGTCAGAAGTGCAGCGTCATCCCTAGCTACATCTTGTGTTTGAGACCAGCTTGGGTCTTAAAAAAAAAGGAAGAGAGAAAGAAAAGCTCCTGGGTGTCTGAACAAGCTAGTACACATCCCCGAGTCCTCCTTACTGTATCTTTTGGATGAGGGATGCTTGTCTTTGGGACTGGGGAGCTCCAAATGGACCCTTGGGCCTCCTATGTACTAGGGAAGTGCTAAAACACTGAGTTACAACGTAGTGAGATAGGCTTACCATGTTGCCCAGGCAGCTGTGAACCTTCCACCTCAGCCCCTCTAAGTAGCTGGGATTTTAGACTGGCACCAGGCCTGACAAGGTGGCCTCATTATTGGGGACAAGGAGACAAAGTGACCTGGTTGACATTCTTGGGTGGGGCCTTTTGCGTCAACTTCTCCTTGGAGTGTGTGAACCCAGGGCTGAGTTTTCAATTGATTTCAGAGACTACCCTCCACCCCATTTCTCTTTAAATAAACCGGTTCTCAGGGACTCAGGATAGTTGGCCAACCAGCTCCTCAGCTAATGTTCTTGGCTACAGTGGTTACTTCTGGACCACAGCCTCCTGATTCTCTTCTGGTGGAAGGCTGCGTGGGAGGACAGAGGGGGTCTTGGGTAGGAGACCTGTAGAAGAAAGCCTTCCCAGACACTCTTCTAGGTCATAAAAGTCCCCTGCAGTCCCTGCCCAGCGCTACCTTCCTGTTCCCAAGCTGTAGCTGCCACAGTGGTCCCAGGAATGGTGGCACAACCTTCAACCTTAGTTCTCAGGAGGCTGAGGTAGTAAATCTTTGTAAGTTCGAGGCCAGTCTGGTCGACACAGAGAAATACTGTCTCGAACGAAAACCAGACCCCAGGTCTGGACACCAAAACTCCTGTTGTCATAGCAGAGGACACTTAGATTGACACTCAGGACCGATGGATGGCCAAGCTGTCCTGTCCAGCTTTGGAACCAGCCTTTCCTACTGCCTCAAATCCAGCCTGTGCACACACTGTTCCTTCCCCTGGGACGCTCTTCCACCCCTATCCCCAATGAATCTCAGACATCCTTGGCTATCAGCTAAAGATTACTTCTTTTGATGACCCCTGATCCTCCAACCAGGTCATCCCTGGAGGGCAGTGCTTCACGCCGTACTCTCTTATCTGTGCTTAGCAAAGATGGGTGTAGCTTGACGGTGGTATATTCATAATGCTCAGCATGGCATAACCATGCATAACCAGGCCATGTGCCGGTCATGCCAGCAGTTACTGATGTGCAGACAGGAGGGTGGGAAGTTCAGAGTTATCCTTGGCTTTATAGTTCAAGGCTAGCCTGGGCTACGTGAGACCACATCTCCAACCAACCAACCAATCAAACAAGGATCACAGGCCATACTAGGCCTCACTCCAGCCCCATGCTGCAGGCTTTCCACAGCCTTCTCTGTAGTGCTGTTTGGTTTTGATTCAGGATGGGGCTGTGAATTTGTCAGGCAGAATCTACAGGCAATGAGTGAGGGGAGATCCCATGCAGCTAAGAAATTTGTTCCATGCCCCACAACTTGCGACTGTGGTTCTCTATGGATGGGAAACGTGGCTTGTAACTTCACACCTTCACGGGGGCAGTAAGCTGGTCTGAAGCGCAAGATCACAGGAAGCCCTGCAGAGTCTGGTTCTCCCTGCTCCCTGTTCCTCTCTGTCGCTGGCTCTGTGAGTCTTTCGTTAATTTGTAATTACTATAAGCACTAAGGGGAGGTGGCCTACTTGCTAGTGACACCTCTCTTTAACAGGTCACTCCAAGGTCTGATTCTCTAGTGACGCATTACAAAATTGGGTCCTCTTCACACGTAGTTCTGTGGGGTGAATTAGCGCCATGTTCTGCCTGCGGCTTTGGTCAGTGTAACCACTACTTGTGGCTTCTTTGACAACCTGGATGGCTTCCAAGGGGCTTGATGGAAGCGCTGTCATTTCCACCTTTAGCATACACCAGAGTCACCTGGGAACTTGCTAGAATGCAGGTTCAGGTCCTGAAGGTCTACAGTGGGGCCTGGGGGCCTGCTTTTCCGGCCCTTGGTGTCTGTAATCAGCTGTAGTTTGTGTCCCTAGAGTGTAAACTCACAGCAGCATTTGAGTGTGTTCCCAGGCTACCTTGTAGTCAAGTCATTCTTTTGACTCAGCCTCCTTAGGAGCTAGGCTACATCTCCGCGCCAGTGCTCTGCTCATAAGCTTCTTGTTAATCCTAAAAGGAAGACATTGTATGACGTTAGCTTATTTCCAGGGGGAAGTACCCTTATCTTTAAACTTTACTTCCTCTTGCTGACTTCATATTCATCAGCTGTGTTTTAAGAGGAGTGGATATTGCTCCTGTATTCAAATGTTAAACAAATACCGTGTTAAGAAGGTACTCCTTAAAACTGGCGACATTCTAGGTGGCTTACATCGTGCCAGGGAAAAGTTGGCACTTTGGGATTTTAAATGTTTAAGGTGCTAGTGAGATGTCTCAGTGGGTAAAGGCACTTGCTGCCAAAGCCCAACAACCTGAGTTCACTTCCCCAAATCCATACACGAACTGTTGCACAAACCACCACTCCCAGATTTAAATTATTTCCTCTTGAGCCAAGAGCATCAGTAGTTCTAATTCTGAGAAAGCAGATGGCAGTTGAGGAGAGTGACACTTCTCTCTGCCCACCTAAGTCTCAACAAGGTCCCCCGACCACTGACTGCAGCTCTTCCTACAGACCACACCCAGCAGGCCCCTTGCCTCAGGGTTTTATTGCTGTGAAGGGACCACATGACCAAGGCAACGCTTATAAAGGAAAACATTTAGTTGGGACTGAGTTGGTTTCAGGGGTTCAGTCCATTATCATCATGGCAGGAAAGCTGGGCAGCATGCAGGAGCCAAGAGTTCTATATCTTGACCCAACAGCAGCCAAGAGAAGGCTGTGTCATACTGACCAGGCTTAAACACATATATGACCCCTCGAAGCCTCAAAGTGTTACACACTAGGAAGTGTGTAACAAGGGCACACCTCCTCCAAATAAGCTTATTTGGCTACACCCCCTAATAATGCCTCTTCCCGTGAGCCAAGCACATTCAAACCACCACACCCCTGAGAGGACTTCACTATGCCTTATGTTGGCTCCAAGGTTTTTTTCCATTATGAGCGATGTCAGAGGTGACCATCTCACAGCCTGCAGGGACACACTGGTCAGTCCCTGAAGCACCATTGTCTCTGACATGCCCACCATCAAGACAAAGATAACTCCCTAGACAGGCATAAAGAATAGTAGTGCCAGCCACACTGGAGGAAATGAGCCTGTGTTGTCCCTCTCACTTGCCTCTTGGTGTGCCATGTAGAAAGACAGAGAGCTACCCTTGGCGAAAGAGGGTCTGCTCCATGCATCAGGCTGACAGGAAGGACACACTTCTGAGACACAGAGCGGGAAGGACATTCATAGCAGTCTCATGAGGCCCCCTTGCCCTCCAGTAATCTCCTCTGTAACTGGCCTGCCTCTACCATTTCACACACCAGGAGAAGTTTGTAGCCAATCTAGCCAGTATCTAAGGATACTCCTGTCAACAATGGACTACAAAGAAATAGGGATTTCCCCAGGAATCTCATGCCGAGAGAAGGAAAAGGTGTCTGTCAGAAGGAGAACTTGTGTCCTGGAGAGAGACTGCACACAGTTGTGACAACTTACCAGCCCACCTCATAGGGCTGCGTGAAATCTCAAGGACAGCACAGTGGTGAGCAAGGTCCCACCTAGACTGGGACTGCAGATCCCTGGGCCTCCCTCCTATTTAAGCTTTTGTTCTGTCTTTCTATATTATCATGGAGCCCCCATAGGCTGGGATCCAAGGCATGTGTCACTACGTGGTTTAGTTTTTAGTTATCATTAACAGATAATTTTTTTCTCATTTCAGTATTATTTTTTTTTCCTTTTTTCAAAGATTTTATTTATTTTTTACTTTACACAGGTGTGCTCTATCCACATATGTGCCTGCATGCCAGAAGATCCCATTACAAATGGTTGTGAGCCACCATGTGGTTGCTGGAAATCGAACTCAGGACCTCTGGAAGAGCAAACAGTGCTCTTAACCACTGAGCCATCTCTTCAGCCCCCAGTATTATTATTTTTTAACCTCATGTTTTATAGGTGTCTAGCATAGTACTTCACATTTTAAAAAAGTGAATGAAACCTAGTATGGTGGCACACCCCTTCAATCCAAGCTCTTTTAAAAGGCGGAGGCAGTTGGATCTCTGTGAGTGAGGCCAGTTAGGGCTACATAGTAAGCCCCTGCCTCAAACCAAACAAACAAATGGAAATAATTGAATATCTGTATAGGTGAATGAATGAGTGAATGAATGAGAACCCTATCCCTATCACCTGCATTGACCACACATCCTTCCTGTAGCTTTTCCTAGCCACCCCTTTGGAGCACTTGTGACTGGCATTTGATCTGTTGCCCTGACACACATTGCTTTCCTGAGTTTCTCTCCTCCTTCCCAGAGTTTCTTGGCACAGGTGGGGGAAACCTTTTATCTTTGTGTATCCACAGGGCCTAGCACACGGTAGTGATTCAAATATACAACGACAGTAATCGTCCTGTTGACAGAAGCTGTTCACTAGCATCTCCCAAGCCCCGGGCTGAGTGTGTCCTCGCTACGGTGTCACCTGCCCTCCCCTACTGCCTTGAAGCCAGTTCCCAGTACACCTCAAATACAAGCTACAAAGGTGGGTTACACATACACACTGATCCTTCTGACGGGTGGATGAGTAAGTTAAATAAGATTCCTCATTCCCATTTGGGAAGCAGAGCCAGATGAATCCGAGTCTGGGGCCCAAGTTCAAGGACAGCCAGGGCTACACAGAGAAACCCTCCTTCCCTGCACACTGAAAGTGTTGGTTTTCCTGGTGGCTCTGCGTGGTTTTTGTTGCCGAATAATCTCTGGTAGGTTGTTGATAACAGTTGAACTGTTAACCAGAAGGTCAGTTCAGCCGCTTCTAGAGACAGTGATCATTCTCATGACTCCATGCCGGGTGTTCTCCCTGACCATCCAAGAATTCAGTACTTGACCACCACCCTGGAAGATGATGACAGGGTGATTAAAAGATAAAATGTCTTATCGGGACACATAGATGGCCCTGACTTGTGGCCGTCTGACTTGGGATTTTCTCCTGACTATGCAGGCATTCAGTAGAAACTATCCTCTGACTTTCTGATTTGGATATTTCCTCACACTCAAAATACGCAGCACTGTACTTTTGAACAAGGCCCTTAAGCCGTGTTCCTCGGAGGGCGAGCAGCCAGCGGCCAGCAGCCTCTTCTTGCCAGAGCGAAATCCTCAACAAAAGTCACTGAAGGCAGGAAGCGTCTGTTGTGGCTGCAGCTGGAGGGTGCGGTCCATCCTTGCAGGGAAGGCCTGCCTGGAGGCACCGGGTCAAGAAACCAAGACCACCTTCTTGGTGCTCAGTCTGCTGTCGTCCTTTTCATGCAGTCCAGGACCCCAGCCCTTGGGGTGGCGTCATCCCACCTTTACCAACGTCTTCTAGAAGCTGTCTCTCAGACTTGCCTAGAAGTTCATTTCCTTGGTAGTTCTAAGCACGTCAAGTTGACAGTCAAGTCGGCCATCACAGATGTGTTAATTATATTTTTCAGTATTTCCAGTTTACAGTGAGTTCATTTGAGAGGCAACCCCGCCGTAAGTCTAAGACTCCGCATTCTGAAATTCAAAAGGTTTGTCCCCAGGTTTACCTGTGATTGGGTTTTCTCTCGTTGGCTTTGGCTTTTGTGCCCCCTCCTTGGTTCTTGAGATAGGTTCTTGCTGCGCGACCCCAGCTGTTCTAGAACTTGCTAGATCTATCTGTCTTTGAACTTGTTGTGATCCTCTTGCCTCTGTCTCCTGAGAGCTGGGAGTATACAGACACCATGTTCACTGTCTGTGCCTTTGTCTCTTGAAGGATGAGAAGCAAGTCACACAGGTTAGGAGAGAACCAACTCTCCAAAATTATCCTTTGATCTACACTCGTGCGTGCGCGCGCACGTGTGCGCGCGCGCACACACACACACACACACACACACTAAATGTAATCTAAAGTCAAACACCTTAATATGCATCTCAGAAAAATAGGGCTATTCTGTTACACAGCCACAATACATTTGCCTGCCTTATGAGTTAGGGTGCCATTGTCTGTAAACCCAGCAGCGATAACCTATTCCTAACACTCTCCCCTCATTTCACTTAGAGCATTCCCATAACCACCCCCCCCCTTTTTTTGTTCTTCATAATATTGACATATTCTTAATATAGTTCTCAAGTTTTGGGGGTAGGCAAACAGTAACACCATTAGCTTGAGGCCAGAGTCAACTAAAAGCATGTTCCAGAAGCACGTTCCAAGTCCACGTCAGCTAAGACATGGTCATCTCTGCCATTGTCTGCGGCTCCCTGCTTCTCACAGCTATCATCGAAAGTCTGTCCCCCCCCCCCCCGCTCCCCCAAAATCACTCAGGTCTGCCCCTTTCCCACAGCAGGGTTAATCCAGAGAGAACTAGCCTGGCTGCTCTTTTTCACGGAGAGCATGGGTATGAGATTGGAGAGGCAAATGGCTCACTCCGGGCTACCCAGGAGGGGTGCCCCATCTCCCGGAAACACAGGAAGAGCCTGTCTCAAGAAGCCGAGGGTTGGAGTAGAGCTCAGCAGCGCTGCACTTGCCTCTCACACAGAGGCATCAGATTGATCCCCAACACCGCAAGATCAAATAAAAGCCCAACGGCTTCGTCTGATGCTTTGTTCTCTCTGTTGGAATATTGAGGAAGTGGCATCATGTCTTTCTGGGGGCACCTGACCTGGGAGCAAGCGACATCCACCTGTCCCTTCCCAGCAGCATATCCTTCAATCTCTCTCCACCCATTCCATGCTTACCCAGCTCCTTCACCGTGTTAATTAATTTTTTTTTCCCCTTTGCACTGAGAAGCAGTCTCTGGGTAGGTACTGTTAAGACTACGGAAATGTACTATCCACCAACATGTCCTCTCTCACAGTGTGGGACGATCGTCCCTCCTGGCTCCACCTTCAGGTTCTTGCTCTGCCTGCCTCAGTGTCCTGGAAGCAGGTGCTCACCACACCCCCACTAGTTTATTTCATGGTTCTCAGTGGTTTACAGTTCATCTCTGCTTGTTTGGGGGCCTGTTGTTGCTGATTAGACAGCATTTCGTGAACGTTTCTGGATTTTGTCTGAATGGTGGAACCGAGTTGTCTGCGGTGATTCCCCGTCCACCCTAGCGTGACCAGAGAACCTGCAACAATAGCTCTAAGGGCTTCGGAAAGATGACATTGATTCTGACTTTTATAGCCAATGCGTCTTGGGGTAGGCTGTACAAGCTTCAGTCTCCTGACGGTGTGAGAATACTGGAGTTTACCATCCAGACTAAATGAGAGAACGTCTCCGGGCTTCAGAAAATGAAGCCCAGTACTTCACAGGTGTGAGCTTGTACATGGGTTCTGTTCCTAGTGTTATAGTTCTTGCATGGACCAGGTCGTCTCTGCTGTTGTCTGCAGCTCCCTGCTGCTCACAGCTACCTACCATGGAAAAGTCTCCCCCAAACTCACTCAGGTCTGCCCCTTTCCCACAGCAGGGTTAATCCAGAGAGAACTAGCCTGGCTGCTCTTTTTTCGCGGAGAGCATGGGTATGAGATTGGAGAGGCAAATGGCTCACTCCGGGCTACCCAGGAGGGGTGCCCCATCTCCGGAAACACACCCAGTCCAGCGAGCTCGCTCTCTGTCACCATCAAGGGCCGCATACATTCCTTGCTGCTTTTCCTGCTGATGGGTGTTACTCAAGAGTCCCTCGATCACGGTGAGAGAGCACTCTCTGTGTGACTCATCCCCATTCCAGGATAACGTGCTCTACTTTCGTTCTCTGCCTCCCACTCAGTTTCACATCCCTCTTCGCGGAGCCTCCAGACCCTCTGTGCCCCATCTGCCTCCCACGCCCATTCCCGCCCTCTGCTGCTTTGGTCCTTGCTTCAGACTGCTCCACCATCCTCAGATTCCACTGCCTGCTCTGGGAGGAGTCAGGTTTATGGTAGGACCATGTGTTGCCGAGAAGCCTCTCTGATTCGCGTTGGAAACAGCACAAAGATGTACAGGAACAAGTGTGTCCAGCAACCCGCAACGGCCCGAGCACCGTACCAAAGCCAAGAGCCCCAGGCAGCCCAGTTTCATTTGACGTCCTCCAAAGCCCCTAGGAATTCTTCTGAGCTCCTGGGTTGCTGGTGAGCAGAATAGAACTGAGAAAAGATATGCCAGGGGCTCAGCCTAGGGATATGATCGTTGTGCCAAGATCTCCAGTTTCGTGTTTTGTTTTGTTTTGTTTTCTGAAACACGCTCTGACCTGTATAATTTGATGTTGCTCACATCTAAATGCTAATAAAACAACTGAAATATTTGCAGATGAGGGATGTGATAATTCGTTTCAAAATTATCTGGGTGGGGGCAGTAGAAGAGGGGGAAAGGGTGAGGGTGGAGGTCTGGGGACCAAGCCAGGTTAGTAAGACCCTGATACGTGATGAAGCTGAGAGGGGCCGTCAGCATTGCTTTTTCTAGGATCCAAAAGATAGATGGTAATGCTTAGCTTGCTAGTGTAGGTCCTGTAGTCTCAGACTTTTTCCTTTCCTTTCCTATAGTTTGGTGGGTTTTGCTCTGCCCCTCCAGAATCTGGTTTTGCTGGGCAACTGGCTTAGGCCACATACCTTCTTAACAAATGGCCTGGCTACTGTGTTAATCCGCTAATTGAAGGATTCTGTAACTTGTCTGCCTCCCACACCCATCCCCACCCCACTTTGCTTTGGCCTCCTTGTCCCAGACTGTACACCATCCTCCCTTAAGGTCCTCTCCGCCATTCAGAACTAAATGTCTGTTTCCTTGCGTTAGCCTCTGCTATGGACTATGGCTGTCTTATATCCCCACTCACCTAGATGCTTGCTTCTCTTTACATTTATAATTTAGCGTTTCTGTGGTGTTGCAGGGAACTAAACAAGGCCTCATATATATGTATCAGGCAACTCATCCACTACTGAGCTACATCTCTGGCACGTTTTCATTTTATTTTAGTAAGACAAAGTCTTGCCATATTGCACCTGCAATCCCCCCTGTCCTAGTCGAGGTTAGCTGGGATTACAGGCATGCAGCACCGGATGCTAACCTGAAAACTTGTTTTCATTTCCCTCCTTCATCTCCTTCATCTCCTCCTCTTTGTAGTTCTCCTGGTTCTCCAGTTTCAAAGGAGAGCTTTAGGCTTGAACTTTGAGCTAAACCCTGTTCTGCCTAGAGTACAGCGGTACTCAGTACGCACTTGAAGCGTGCTGGTGTAACGAACAGGCGGTAGGTTTTGTCCAGCTTTTTTTTTTTTTTTTTCTTTATGGCTCTTTTGCATAGAGTTTGAAATATTATATTTTACCTTTGGGAAAACTGGCTTTAAGACAAACTCCTTTGCAGTTAAAACGATTCATAGTAACAGTTCAAAAGCAACTTGAGGACAGTTTACCCCCCCCCCCAAAGGAAGCTCCACAGAGCAAGCCCCCGTGTGTGGGAATCACCTCAGAACCCAGCTCTGTTCCTCCAGCAGGTTAAGCCAAAGAAGGTGGGAGGGTGGGAAAATATCAAGAAAAAAAATGGTAGTTGTGGTTTAAAATTTGGCCCTAACCACTGAAGAGCTTTACATCTCGGGCCTGTCCATGCTGGTTCAGCACAGGGCAAGATCCACATCCAAAGAGGGTCTCTTTTAGCTGTGGTTTGCTTGTTAGTTCCCACACATGCTGCTCTTTCGAAATGCTTTGAATTGGTGCTTTTGAAGACAGGGGAAGGACCGCTCTGAAGGCAGCAGTTTCAGGAAGTCTGCCATCTTCCTCCCACTTCAGAATGCCATGAGCCCACCCCCAAGGGCAAGACCCTTTGCCCATCCGTAGCAAGTCCTATGCCTCAGAATCCATTCACACAATAAGCCCAGGGTCTGACAAGCCCCCCCTGTGAGCCCCGAGCCCTGCACCCTGAAGCTCATTGTGGCCATGACGCTTGTTTCTCAACTCAGAGAGGGTGGATCAAGCAAGCACGTTTGTCTGGCATTGCGACCGAGCGTAAAAGAGTCTACGTACAGGAGCATCTGTTCTGCTCGCCTCAGCACCACCGAGCCTGCCCAAGCTGGTAGTCTGGGCCTTCTCAGGAGCTGCCAGTTAGAACAAACACAAGAGCTCCCACCACAGAGCCCCTGTCCCTGTTAAGCCCTGGTAGGGAGGGTAGAAAGAGAAACCTGCAATGGAGAGTTGGGACTAGGAGGAGGGTGGAGGGTGTTCAGAGGCCTTTGCTCCCAGACAATCATTAGCTTTGGAGAGTTTTATTGTCCATCTACAGTGACCCAGTGGCCTCTTGCCATCCTCACTAGCATTCTGTCCTTTGATTCTAGAAGCTTGGCAAGTTTCCCCTTTGCTCCGTTGTACTCTGAACCCCATGACTGTGGTCTTGGTCAGGCATTAATCGCCCTACCCCTAATTTCCTTTACTGCCAAATGCAGACGGCAGGGATGGGTGATGAGCCCCAAGTGCCGGGAAGCTACAAGACTCGTGGTAGCCCAACTTCTGCTAATGAAGGTGACACTTAGGGCTTAGGTGATAATGGATTGTAACTTAGGGAGTGAAGATGAGCCTGGCATAGAGAAGCCGCATGGGAGTTTTCCAGGGTGTCTGGGGTAGCACAGCCCAGTGTTCTTTGTGATGTTCCTCTACGCCCTACCACCCCACCCTACTCCACCCCGTAACTGCTTTAGAGATGGATTAAACAAAGGTGGATCCGTGCAATTTGTCTTCTTTCCTGGTTCCATTCACTTAAAAAACAAAAACAAACAAACAAACAAACAAACAAAACACCGGGATCTTACTATGTAACCCAGGCTGGCCTGGAACTCAGTACATAGACATGCTGGCCTTGAACTCACAGGGATCCTCTTGCTGAGATTAAAGGCATGTTCCCTAGGTCCATCATTCAGGGTGTTTGAAGCTCTTCTTCTATGTCTCTTTGGGATAAAATCTGAATTTCTCACTCTTGCTCCTTCCTTCATTGGCTCACACCAAGGCAGCATCCAGTCCGCCATGTTACCCAGGAGTCTGGGTGTGTTCTGTTTCTCCCCAGGCACTTAGGTTTTGAATGGTGTTGTAGGACGTGGCTCCTGCTTTGGGCTAGGACTTCAACACAGGCATCTCCATGGGACATAGTAACATAGAAGGTGAGCTACTTTTCAATAGAGGCTTCAGCTAACCATGATTTTTGAGTCAGGTTCTCAACATGCAACTATAGCTCTAACCAGCAGGGTATGACAGTGTATTCACAGGAAACTGGGAGACGTGTACACACAACTCCTCTCTGTGTGGATAGGTGTGTGCGTGTGTGTGTGTGTGTATGTGTGTGTGTGTGTGTGTGTGTGTGTAGTGTGGTAGGTGTGGGAGTTTGTGTGGGTGGATGTGGTATGGGAGATGTATATGTGTATATGAGAGTTTGTGTGTGTATATGTGTGTGTACGTGGTGGTGTGTGTGAGAGTGTTTGTGTATGGGGGGGGGTGCATGTGTACGGGAATTCATGTAAAAGCCAGATCAAAGTCAGGTGTCTTCCTTAATTGCTCTCCACTGTATGTTTTTAGACAGGGTCTCTCACTGTACCCAGATCTCATCTGTCCAGCTAAGCAGATTGATCAGCAAACCCCAGGACTCCGCCTGTCTCTGCACTGCGGGAATTTGAGGTGCTCATGGCTGTGGGTGGCTTCACAAAACTCAGATTCTCATGCTTGTGTGGCAAGCACTTGACCAACTGAACCATCTCCCCAAGCTCTCATTTCCACATCTTGTCCACCAGTGGCGTCTACCATGGCCTGTCCTTGAAAATGACTAGAGGCATGGCAGCAGCTGCTGGGGCTGCAGGTGTCCATTTCTGAGCCGTGCTCCCAAGCCCAGGCTGCACCATGCTCCATCCTTCTAGGGGGCATCTAAGCCTTGGTCAGGATAGTGGTGTCTTTGTGTTTCTACTTGGGTCTTTGATGAATGGGCACTGTCACCTCAGACAATGTCTTCTTCTGCTAGGCCTCAGTTTCCCACCTGGGCCCCAGCGTGAGTTTTAGACAGCAGTCCCTCTGACTCTGGAGCCCAACCAAAACGGATGGGATCAATCAGCTTTCAGTAGTGGGAATGTGACAACTGACACCAACTAAAACCCCCTCTAGAGACTGCGCCATGCTCAGGGAAAGACACGCACCGTAGAGCGAGGGGGGCAGAGTTAACGCCCGGGTTCTCTGGACAGCAGCTTAGGGAAGTTGACAATTTATCACCTACCCCAGCCCCTTCTCAAGTGTGGTCTGGGGCTCATTGCTCATCCGTGCGATTTTGCCAAGTGGTGGTGTTTGCACTTGGCACTGGGAGTTCACGCTGTAGGCGGTGATGACAGTGATCCCAAGCCTGAACACCTTAATGAATAATTACGATAATTTTGTGATCACCAGACGTGACCTCATGAGCTGCCCTTGCGCTGATGGGATCAGCTGAAGGAGCTTTTTTTCTTTTTCCCTTTCTGGTGATATGATCTACAAGCTCAAGCCTTTCTGTGAGAAACTTTGGAGAGCCATCTGGCTGAGCCAGATAGGTGAGGTAGGGTTACACCCACCTCTCTTTTCATCTGGGCAGTTTCTCCAGAAGGCCTTGGAAACATCTGCATGTGTCCAGTCCTTGAGTGAAACTAAGGCACTGTTTGGTCAGAGAGCCCAGCAGAACTCAACCCCATGCTTGGGCAGTGTCTTCTCTCCGTGAAGTTCCCAAGAGAAACCATGTCCCAAGAGGAACGGCAGCACCGGGGACCCACCTGTGCTGCTGAGCCTATCACTCAAGAAGGAGCTCAGGTGGTCTGAGGCGTGAGGTAGCATTCTTTCCACTACTCACACCCAGGACTTTCCTGTAACCCTCAGAGATGAACGTCTAGGCAGCAAGAAAGTGTTACAAGAGGCTGCGAGCCGTAGCAGCATGTGGCTCACATCCCTCCAGGAGCAGAGCTGCTCAGGACTCTCCTCCAAGCCTGCCATCCACTTGGCACGCCATGGAGGGGTGAGGAGGAGAGACACTGTTCCTCAGGAAGGAGACTCCAGGGAGCCCAGCCCACCCCCTCAGAGTAGGCTCTGGAAGCCCAGCGGCCATCTTGTGGCACAGACCTGTCACCATGTGTGCCCTCTGCCTCTCTTCCTGGACTCTAGGCATGTCCACCAGCATAGAGCAGACCCAAGTGCTAGACACACTTGACTTAGTCTGAGATTGAGTAAGGCTCTCTCGAGCTGCTCTCAGATGTACACACAGCGTGTCCTGATGCAGAGGGTGCCCTCTCCCCTGAGCTTAAGCAAAAGTAGTTACTGCTTGCTTTGTGTGAGGCTTTGGGTTTTTGTTATTGGTTTTTTGTTTTTTTTTTTTGGTTTTTGTTTTTGTTTTTGTTTTTGTTTTGAGACAGGGTCTTACTCTATACTCTACATGAGCTTGGAATCCACTATGTGGTCCAGATTAGCCCTACACTTGAATGTTTCTCTGCCTAAGCTTCTGAGTACTGGGGTTGCAGGCAGGGCAGTGTTTTATTATCTATCTATCTATCTATCTATCCATCCATCTATCCCCCACTCACCCATCCCCCCACCTATTCACATATCTATCCATTCATCTATTTATCTATCCATCCATCCATCCATCATCCATCTATTTACATGTGTGTCTGTGTGTGTGGTGTACCTGCCTCTGTGAATGTGCACAGGTTGCAGGTGTCCATGGAGGCCAGCAGAGGGCATCTGCTCCCCTGGGCCTAGGTTATTGGTGGATTTTAACTACCATCAACTTCAGGATCAGCTGCCATGTGGGTGCTGGCATTGAACCCAGGTCCTTTGGAAGAAGAGCAAATGCTCTTATACACTAACCATCTCCCTAGCACCCCCCTCCCTTTTTTTTTGTAAAGGTTCTCATTATGTGGCCCTGACTGGCCTGGAATTCAACATGTAGACTACTTCACCTGCTCTTGAATATTTCTTTATTTATTTTTGCTCCTGCAAAATTATATCTCTAGGACTAAATTCCTAGAACACCCTTGTGTTCATGTTTTACGAATGCACTTAACAACGGAGCATATCAAAACTGACTGCCCTTTACCTGCTTGTCTACTGTCTTGTTGGTTCATGGAAGTTCATTATAGTATTAAAGATGTTGTGTTAGGTTGAGTCCCAAAGAAACAGACTCTGAAACAGACCCCAGATAGGCGTTATCGGGGAGTTCCCAGTATCAACATCTAAGGGGGTGGGCGCATCCGCTTGCTTCCTATTGCTGTGATAAAACTGCAACAAAAGCAACCCAGGGAAGAAAGGGTTAATGTGGCGTACAGTCCGTCATCTGTCATCTGGAGGAGCCAGGCAGGAACTCAAAGCAGGAACTGAAGTAAAGGCCGTGTAGCAGAGCTGCTTACTGGCTTTCTCCCCATGGCTTACTCAGCCCGCTTATGCCACCCAGGACCACCAGCCCAGGGATAGCGCCTCTCACAAAGAGCTGCCCCCCTCAATCATTAATCACTACTTTTGTTGTTTTTTGTGTGTATGTGTGTATCTATGTCTGTGTGTATGTGTATGTGTGTTTTTAAGTGTGGGTGTGTATGTGTATATATTTGTGTGTACCTGTCTGTGTATGTATTTGTGTGTGTATTTGTAGTGTGTGTGTGTTTGCAAGTGTGTGTATATATGTGTGAATTTGTGTGTGTCTGTGTGTATCTGTGTCTGTATGTATCTGTGTCTGTATGTGTGTTTGTGTGTGAGTGTGTTTGTGTGTCTAAATCTGTGTGTGTATGTATAGTGTGTGTATGTTTGCAAGTGTGTGTATGTGTGTGTGTATGTGTGTATCTGTGTGTGTATTCATATGTGTTTGTGTGTGAGTGTGTTTATGTGTCTGAATCTGTGTGTATGTGTAGTGTGTGTGTGTTTGCAGGCATGTGTGTATCTGTGTCTGTGTGTGTATGTATATGTTTCTGTGTGTGCATGTGTGTGTAAAAAGCAGCAGGATGGATAGAACGAAGAACTAAAGGAAGGCCAAGTCCCAAACCCAAATGGGGCAAGTGACTACTGTAACTTCAGTTCAAGAGAATCTGATTCCTTTTTTTTTTTTTTTTTTTTCCGGCTTCCTCTGATATCAGGCATACACGTGGCACACAGACACTCCTGTAGGCAGAACAGCAAGGCACAGAAAAAGAAGGCTTCTTGCCATATATTTGAGCACTTACAGCATATATCACTATAGTTAGGAAAGTAAAGTGACCGTATCATTCTGTTCTTTTTTTCCTCCGGCTCCTGGGGTGGCATTAAAGTTGCCTGCTGGTGTCTTCTAGAAAGCCACTGCTTTGCTTCTAAGTTGGGATGCCTCTCAACAAGGCAGTCAGCTCCTGTAACTCACGCACAAGTCACCCGCTCACCGTCCCACGGTACAGCTACAAGCAAGCGTCTTCAGCTTCAGCTGGTTAACCCCAAGTCTCTGCTGTCTTGTATTCAAGGAATGAAAACCAACCCAGGCAGAGCCACTTCCTCTGCCCTGAGTAAACATACCTTCATGAAAGCAGAGGCAGAGGTTCCTGGGACAAGGTCTCTTAACGTGTGCGTGGTCCTGGAGACTGAGCATCATGGACTGTCCTGCAGGGCAGGGTGGCCTCCGATGTGTCATTCAGTGTATGTCCTGAGGAAGGATCTGTGGAACTCCCTAGCCTTGTTTAGAGACAGGTTTCCACTCTAGCAGGTGAGAGGATACACTCACCAACTTCCAAGGGGTGGGGGTCCTGTATGTCCATCCCAGGGGCTCTGTATGTCCATCCTTCTCATCTGGGAGCCTCACAAAAACCTTTCCTGTTCCATTGGCAGCAGGTTCCCTTCCAGCCCTTCCCATGAAACCAGCAACATCTCAAAAAAACTAGAGCTGCTTGTCCAAGGCCTGAGGAACTAAGCGCTTCCACCCCACGAGGCACCTGGGAGTGCAAGGATGTTGTCTATCCGTTTAGGCCCACGGCACTGAGGCTCAGCCGCCTTTGTTTGTCACCTTGGTTAGTTGGATAAGTTAAGTGGAATGAAGGGTCCTCATGGCAGTGCCTTTGCGATTCCGGGATGCAGATCCATCAGTGCAGCATCCTCCGGTACTGAGTCAGGCAGGAAGACACAGAGGAAAATCTACCCTGCCCGTCTGTTCCTTCGCTCCACAGAAGTGTGTTTTTATGCCACGCCTGTGTCAGGAGAAAGCCAGTTTTCAGGCTCTGAAGGTCCCTAGCTTCTAACCTTTTCTGCCCACTCCACATTTTCCAATGTACAGTAGTGACTGGCTTTTGGGCAGGACACCCTTACTCAAGATTAATGCGATCCCAACCAGGAAGGAGCTGTGTCTGGTGTAGTGGGAAATGGACAGGCACCTCACATATATGGGATGCAAACTATGGCTATGAGATTAAGACCAAAAGCATTAAAGGCAAACCAGGGTGCAGCTGGGCTCCATAGGGGCTACAGCTTACACTGATTAGGGGGCTTCTTAAGACCAGGCATAAGCCACCAGCACTTTTAAGGCCGAAATAAGAGGCTTATAAGGAGTTCAAGGCCATCCTGGTCTACAGTGGAGCTCCAATACTGCCAGCACTACACAGTACCAAGGAGATGATTTGGTGATTAAAGGCACTTGCCACCAAGCCTGATGATAGAACCAACTCCTAAAAGTTGTCTCTGACCACCACACACTGCATGGCACACATGTGCCCAGACACTCTGACCACACACACACACACACACACACACTCACACACACACTGCATGGCATACATGGACATGGTATTCTGACCAACACACACACACTGCATGGCACACATGGATATAGGCTATTCTAACCACACACACACACATACACACACACATGCATACTGCATGGCATACATGGACATGGGCATTCTGACCAACACACACACACACACACACACACACACACACACACTGCATGGCATACATGGGCACAGACACTCTGACCACACACACACACACTGCATGTCACACATGGGCACAGACACTCTGACCACACAAACACACACACACTGCATGGTACACATGGGCACACACACTGCATGGCACACATGGACTCAGACACTCTGACCACACACACACATACACACACACTGCATGGCATCTGTGGACATGGGCATTCTGACCAATACACACACACTGCATGGCACACATGGATACAGGTACTCTAACCACACACACACACACTGCATGGCACACATGGGCACACACTCTGAACACACACACACACACACACACACATACACACACACACACACACTAAGTAAATGTCTGTTTTTTTAAAGGACGGAGAAAGCAAGAGCTATGAACACAAAGTTAGTTACCACAGGGGCACGGTCGTCAACAAGGGACCATGCTTGGTCAACAAGGAGTTTGGTCAACGAGAGAGCTTGGTCAACGAGGGAGCTTGAAACCTCAGCTTATTCTCCCTTAGAGGAAACTTATCTCCAGCTGTATTGTACGTTGAAGGCCGGCCTGAGGTACACAAAAAACGTCATTTTAAAAAGAGAGAGAGAGAAGAAGAAAAAAGATAGAAACAAAGCACAAGTCCAGGCCTAGGATCCATAAAACCACATCTCAAAAAGAGAGAAAGAAAGATCCTTTTCACTACTAGACAGGAGGAGGTGCGGCTTCCTGAACTGTTTCTGCTCACCGCCCCTTTATACCACAGAGATTTGCACCAGACCCTGAGTAGACAGGTGTGCAAATCAAACATCTGGAAATGGGAAGGCATCAGGAACTTCAGCTTAAGGTAATTCTTGGCTGCCCTCACAGGTTTACCTTTGCACACATGCTTGTGTGGACATTGTGTGTGACTGTGGAGCTCAGCCTCTGTGTTAACTGCCCTGTCACCCAAGGGGACAGGGAATGAGCCCCCTGACAAACCGGATGTCTCTCGAGACTCACTCTGCTGCGGTCATGGAGCAGTTGCCTTAAAAACGCTGCCTTAATGTCGGATTACAGTCCGTCTTGGCGGACCTGTCCGGTTAGTTCAGCCTTCGTTGAGTGAACTGTGTTTATCCAGCGTCTGTGAAGAGAGTAAATATACGTTTTCTCTTTTTTAATGTGCACTGGCCAGCTGGGTGCCAACAAAACAAAGAAGGCCATTGGGAAACTATATAAAGTTCTATCATAGGCTCTCATGTAGGCCAGGCTGGCTTCAAATTCTCCATGTAGCCCAGGATGGTCTAACACTCCCAATCCTCCTGAATCTAACTCCAGACTGCTAAGCTATGGATGTGTATGCCTGTGCCCGGTTTTATGTGGTGCCGAGGTTTGAACCCAGGGTCTCTTGAATGCTAGGCAAGCACTCAGCCAACTGAGGTACAACCCAGACCCCTAGTCTACAGAATCCTAACTTGGTAGTCTAAGGACAATTTTCTTTCCCCTCTCCTCCTTCCCTTTTCTCCTCTTCCCCCATCCCTCCCTTTAATTTTTTTATGTTTATTTACTTACTTTTTATTTATTTATTTATGTGTGTGTGTGTGTATGTGTGTGTGTGTGCGAATGTGTGTGTGTGTGTGTATGTGTGTGTGTGTGTTGAACTTGGTTGCTGGACCTGGTAGCAAGCTCTCTTACCCACTGAGCTATTTTGCTGGATAATTTCTTCCTTTTCAAAGTGAAAAGGAAAAGGAAAGGCAAACACTTAGGTGTTTTGAATTTATGGCCCATTGTGGGCCTTATCTGGAGAGTCAGGTTCTCACCCACTGCACCCTCCCTCTGAGGGAGAAGGTAGGGGGACGGGAAGGTAGTGGGGATGTGAGGAAGATGGGGGATGGGGAGGTAGTGGGGATGTGAGGAAGATGGGGGATGGGGAGGTAGAGGGGATGTGAGGAGGACGGGGGATGTTTTCAGAGCAGAAGCTGCTACTTCATCCTCTTGGAAAATTCTTTCTCAAAGTCAATGTGGATTTGGAAGCCCGGGATATCCCTGCAAGTCTGGTAAAACTTAGCGTACTTAGGGACCCAGTCAGTGGCAGCAGCTGGGAGGCGGGCAGAGGTTTAATTTCCAGTGACCACATATGGACAGCCCAGATAGCCACACTCTGAGCAGAGATAGTGTGCTTACTGTGTAAACAGGACCTCAAGACCACACTACAGCCGACGGCTAGCCCGCCCGCCCGCTCTCCAGCACAGTGCTGACCGGAGGAGCGGACTAGAATGTTCTGAAATTAGTGGGAGTTAATTGAATTTTCTAAGGCTTGATCAGAAAAGCTTTATTTGCTTCAGTTTTTCCATTTCTAGAAGTTTTCATTTAAATCTTGCCTAGTAGATGGAATGGCCCTGTGTCAGTCGTCCTACGTGTACGTGTTCACGGTTCTAGAAGCCCCGCAGAGCGTTGTAAGCTGTAAAGTGGGGCTGTAGGATCATGCCTTATCGTTTCTTCCAGCCTCCTGTGAGCTCTGTAAGCTTTGTCAGACTGAGGTGGGGACAGCTGTGAAGGGCAAGAGGGTGCTAGCGGCTCTGGCAATGTGGCTGGATTCGGGGAGGGTCTTAGAGCCCAGCACAATGGCTGGTGCTGAGGAAGCACTTGCTCCGCGTCTACTAACTACCGTAATTAATAATGAGGTAAGGATTGGAGCCAAGACTGAGTGGAACCAGTTCACCGAATTGCCCTCATCTCTATCTGCATAAGGGTAGCTGGCACGGAGCCTAGGTTACTTGAATGTGCTGAATCGACTACAGAGACTCTGAGGCTTCCAAGCATTGCAATATTTAGGTTCATTTAAAGTCATTATGCTTTGAGAAATCCTTACTGTCAACCAATCTTCAAAGATGTCTGCCCCCTCGATCTGTAGGTGGTGGTCATGTTCTCCGCCTTCCCGCTTAGCTGTGGCCCCCCAATCCCAACAGACACGCCACAGCATGCGCTGCTCGGCCAGCCCTGCAGATTCCTCAGTGAACAAAAGAAACATGGCTACCACAAAGGGATACAATTAAAATACCGAGACAGCTAACAGGGACACAGGCCAACCAGGTGGGATGCTGCAGAGAGGGCTTCATGAACGCCTTCTTCACGTAAGGTCTGCTCAGCTTATAACACCTCCAACTCCATGGGAATACAGACTCTGAAGTGATCTCAATCTCTGTCTCTCTGTCTCTGTCTCTCTGTGTGTCTGTCTGTCTCTATTTCAGTGTCTCTGCCTCTCTGTGTGTTTCTGTGTCTCTCTGTGTCTCTGCCTCTATCTCTCTCTCTCTCTTCTTCTTCTTCTATTTCTTCTTCCTCTCCTCCAACCCCTTTGTCAGTGTCTTAATCGTGTAGCCCTGTTGGGCTTGGACTCTAGGTCCTCCGTCCTCAGCTTTCCAAGTGTAAGGATGAGGGTTGTGCCCCACCAGGCCATTTGGATATGGTGTTGTACAATCCATGGTAATTCCTGATTTCCTGATGGTCTCTAAGAGCCATCTCCTCTTGGGAAGGAGTTTGGAAGTCTTAAGCCCCAAACAGTCCCCCACGTCAGGAGAACCGCCTTCAGATTCTCCCCACTCGCTTGCCCTCTCCTTCTCCATCTCCATGCCTGACAGTGCCCTGAGTCCTGTTACTTCTCTCAAAGCACTTCACGGCCATCCCTTCTTCCTTGCTTACTTTAGTTCAGGAATGCAATGCGTGCCACCTCCCTCCCACTAGTTTGCCAGGAAACCTTTGGTTTTCACATCTGTGGTCAGACTAATCTCCCTAAAACACCATCTGAAAGAGTTCACTTCCAGATCAAAAACCTCCAGCATCTCCAGGCTACCCACAGAATCAAGGCCAGCCCCATAGCTGGCTACCCAACGCCGTCCTAACAGTAATTACCCACGATAACGAGGGCTTCCCAGCCCCGTGGTGGAGAATGAGCTCACCTACTCCCAACCTCAGGAGTGGGGCTACAATGGCTTATGCCCACCAAGGTAGCTCTGTTGCCCTGATGCCTGACAGCAGGTTCAGGAAAAGTCACGGAGTGAGATCCCAGACAGCTAGCGCCTCCCGAGAGGATGACATGTGTCCCCAGCTGCAATACCAGCATGAATTGTGGGCCTCCTGCCAACCAGGCTGGGGCACAGAGGCCATTCTCTTCTTGGACATGAACCAGGAGGCTGATAGTCCAAGGGCCACTGACAACCATTGTGGTTCTCAAAGCAATTTCCCTAAAAACAACTTTCTGAAGCAGGGCATGGTGGCACATGCCTTTAATCCCAGCACTCATGAGGCAGAAGCAGGCGAATCTCTGGGAGTTCAAGACCAGCCTGGTCCCCCAGAGGAGTTCCAGGACAGGCAGGACTATAAAGAGAAACCCTGCCTTGAAAAACAAAACAACAAAAACAAAACAAAACAAAAAAAACCCCAACTTTCTGAAAGCCAATTTCTGAATCAAGTCTAAATGACAAGCCAGCTCTTTGACTGTCTTGAGGAATATTTCTTAGAGAATTTTTTTGGCTGATACTGATCATCTGGAAGCTGCGTTGAGAGCGAGGAAGGCAGATGAAGTCAGAGGAAGGCTCCTTGGGAAGGAGACTGGGAAGAAATGAGTACTTGATTTTGAACTCTTGTATTGCCTTTCACGGAAGCCCGCCACACCTACTGGCATCTCCCAAAGACAAGGCAGTGGAGTCAGCCGTCCCTGTCTGTGTGACCCTGCTGGGGTTTTCTATCACCTGCAGCTGAAAGCAGCCAGTCTAGTCTTCCGCGGTCTGTGTTTTCTCTGAAGATGTCCGCTCTTCACCCACCTTGTCCTTGTGTGGATGTTGGCCCACACACTCATCACTAGGACGCAGCAGCTTTCCTAGTCTCTGCGGGGCCTGGGTGCCCCTGGCGTTCTGGAAGGTGCTGTCCTTTCCTGACCGGTCCTCCAGAGTCCATTCCCTCTGTCGTCTTGCTTCCTGGGCCACTTAAGGCCACCGGGAAGGGAAATTGTCTGCAATGGCTGCTTCCTGGCTCCGCTCAGAAACCTTTGGTCTAAATCGTTTCACCTTCAGATGGAGAACCACCCAGGCGGCAGCAAAGCACCTCTCAAGGCCCTGCAAGGCTGTTTTCCATAGACAGTCGGGTGGTGAGGGCTCTGATCTAATGAATGACGGTCCATTGATGGGTTCATCAGATGGTGGTATCATAGGGAGTCGGTGAAAGCTAGGAGGCAGGGTTCTATTGAGGGATAGACTGGGGGATTGTCCTTGGGGGGGTGGGGTCACAGCTAAGCTAGGAGGCAGGGCTCTATTGAAGGGATAGAGTTGGGGGTTGTCCTTGGGGGGGGGGGGGGTCACAGCTAAGGTAGGAGGCAGGGCTCTATTGAAGGGATAGAGTTGGGGGTTGTCCTTGGGGGGGGGGGGGGTCACAGCTAAGGTAGGAGGCAGGGCTCTATTGAAGGGATAGAGCTGGGGGATTGTCCTTGGGGGTCACTGCTTGCCTGGCACCTGTCCCTTTTCCCCTTTGCTTCTTCGTCCAAAGGGAAGAAGCGTGCCACCCGCTCACCCCCACGGTGTTCTAACTAAACACAATGAAATCAAGCACCTGACCGAACTCCCTGAAACTGTCGGCCAAAATAAAAACTCCTTCCTCCTTGAAGCGTCGAAGGCGCGTGGTTACAGCAGAGCCAAGCGGCTGGCACGCCCTCTTAGGCTGCCGCTCTCTGCCGCCTCTCTGCTCTGCTCTCATCTTCGAAGATCTGTGGGCTCAATCTGCAGCCCCCAGTGCCCTCTTTACAGCTTCTGCCTGGCTTGCTGTCCAGAGCACACTTCCTAGGGGCAACCTTGAAGGAACTGCTTCTCTTTTCCCTTACCAGATCTAGCCTGAGGTCCGAGAGATGCACGTTTGAGGGGTGGGGTATAGAGTCCCT
This sequence comes from Montemys delectorum, assembly GCA_019843815.1. Taxonomy (NCBI): domain Eukaryota; kingdom Metazoa; phylum Chordata; class Mammalia; order Rodentia; family Muridae; genus Montemys; species Montemys delectorum. The sequence goes on along the minus strand of JADRCD010212251.1, from coordinate 5,280 downwards.
GCAGGCTAATCCCCCACCTGGCTGGGGGAGGGGAGGCTAGAAAACTAGAACTGGGCTCTGACAAGATAAGCTGGCCTTTGAGGACACTGTCCATCGCAACCCCCACCCCCCATCCGCAGCCTGACACAGGCCCCACTTGCACACTACTATCTAAGGTACCTGAGATCTTGGTTATTGTCTGAGAACTCAGATATTTGCTTCTTATCTTGACATGCAGACTGTAAATCTCCCCAACAGCTGAGCCCTAACTATCAGTAAAAGGACAGTCCTGGGCACCCACAGATACCACAAAAGGCGCTCCCTGACTCACAAAACTGCCGCACCGTCTCTCCTCACATGAGCACCCCTTACAGGATACTGAAGCTGCTTCACAAGGCCAGTCCCAGGGTGGTGACTCAAACCCATCCAACTTGACTCCAGAGTCTGTCCTATTGGTGGAGACTCTTGTACATGTCGCACTGTAAAGGAAATCACACTGTTCTCTTTGCGTTGGGTGTTTCCCTCTGTCCAGTTCATTCTTGGATGAGAAAGCTTTTTGGCTCATAGGCACTTCCCCACAGTTAGCAAATGAATGCCAGACAAATACCAAAAGAGCCCAAGATAATCCCTTTTCAAGCCCATACTTCCCTCCCGGCTGAAGCTCGCTCATCAACCAGCACCTACCCCTATCCCGTATTTCTCTGGCACAGCTTTGCCTAAATGTTCATTCCCAAGATGGCTCCTGTAGGCATGAGCGATTGCTAGATAGTGTGCAGGCTGTAGTGCCAGCCAGAAAACCACTTCAACTGCTTCCCTCTTCAAGAGCCAGGGAAGGGCCAGCCAAGCCTAGATTTCCCCTGAGTGATGCCAGGGACCTTGGGACTGGCCTATTCTCATAGAGCAGCCATTAACCTCTGTTCCTACCCGACAGGTCCCCAGTGACACCCAGCCAGAGCTGTGAGACCCTCTCCCTCAACTCCCCGGGGTTGTCCTAGGGTGCGACTGCCTCCACCAGTCTTCTCCTGAGGCAGAGGGGGCCCCTCTGAACTGGAGAGCCGAGGGCCACATAGGTCTGGACGGTTGTGAAAGGAGCATTGGAGTTACCTCATGCCAGCCAGCCCTCTCTCTTCTCACCCCCATCCCCACAGGCCAAGGTCTGGGGATGGCCCTGACCTTCTCCTTCTCCCCCTCACCCTCCTGGCTACCCGAAGCCTTCTCCTCCCCTCAGAGCCTTCTGCACCCTGCCTGGGATCTGCTGGGGAAATGGAAAGAGCCGGGCGGCGGCGACAGAGGAGGAAGCAGAGATTCAGCTGATGGTGCCTAATAGTGGAAGGCATGTCTCAGGCTGGAAATCCAACCAGGGAGCCTCCACCCCCACCTCCACCCCAGTGAGGCAATGGGAAGGCTGTAAGAAAATTCTGTCTAATGAAAAGGGGAAGTGCTTCTGCGGAGAAAGACCCCAGCTCTCTTTATCCTTTCTCCCCATCACAGCTGCCTACTGAACCCTGCAGCAGCCAAACCAGCCAGCCTTGAATAGTGTCAGGGGTTATTCCCTTGAGACAGTTGAGTCGTTAACCTCTGCCTGCCTCTCAGGTCAACAGAGAAAACTCACACAACAGACACCACCACAAGAGCCTGCTAAGGCTCCTTCCCGACAGATCGACATTGACTAAGCACAGGACCTGACAACTCGCCTTGTCTAACACTGAGGCCCACAGGGGATGCACGTCGTGGTGTTAATGTTAAACAAACTACTTCACGTTTGTCGCCCACACGAGAGGACTCCACAGGGCTGGGAAGAAAGCCAGCCTGTAAAGTGGAGGACACATGAACACGGGGACCTGAATTTGAGCTCAAGAACTCCATTTTGGAAAGCCACATTAGATGGAGCGCACATGTGACAGTGTACACTTGTACACATTACATGGAGCGCACATGTGACAGTGTACACTTGTACACATTACATGGAGTGCACATGTGACAGTGTACACTTGTACACATTAGATGGAGCACACTCATGAAGGCATACACTTGTAACCTTGGCATCAGAGAGGCGAGTGGATTCTGGGGAGCTAAGTGGCCATCCAGGCTAGCCTACTTGGCCAGTTCTGGCCTGAGAGAGAACCCGTCTCAAAAAATGATGTAGATGCACCTGAGGAGAAACACCCAAGGTTGATGTTTGGCTTTCCTAGGCAGTCACACACACACACACACACACATACACACACACAGAGACACACACGCATGCACACACACACACACACTCACACAGACTCACATACACACAGACACACACTTACACACACAGAGACACACACGCATGCACACACACACACTCATACTCACACAGACACACACATATACTCACACTCTCACACAGACTCACACACATATAGACACACACACACTCACACACAGAGACACACATTCACACGCATAGACACACACACACTCACACAGACTCACAGACACACACACAGACACACTCACACACTTACACAGACTCACACACAGAGACACACACACAGACTCACACACAGAGACACACACACTCACACAGACTCACACACACAGACACACACACACACATTCACACAGACTTACACACACAGACACACATACACTCAGACACAAGGAGAACACTCACAAGGAGAACAGAGCTTTTCCCCAAATCTCTGATCAAGCTTTGATCTCATCTCTTCATCTCATCTGCTCCAGTGGCTCTTGTGAGGGGCTGTGGTCAGTGAGGCAGCCACAGTGTCCCTGCCACACACAGCACTGTCTGACCGCTGGGCACCACTTACGACTGGTGGTGTGCAGAGCCCCAGGCTGACAGAGACACTTCAGGAGCAAGCAGCATGCTTCTGCATATGCTTTCTGTCCCCCTTGACTGGGTACCTTTGTTCTCTCTGGGCTTTGGGACATTTTCAAGGGGAGGGAGGTATTTTGCACCCCCTGAGAAGCTGCAGGATGGGAATCTCATGGCTTCCCTCTAGGAACACCACAGAAAAACCCCTTGCCCTCTACCCAAAGCTAACAGGCTGCTATTTTGAAAGCTCAACAAATCCAGAAGTTCAGAACCTCTTAGGCTCTAGTTCAGTGGTTCCCAAGCTGAGGGTTGCAACCCCTTTGGGAGTCAAGCAACCTTTCTATGGGGGTCACATATCAGATATCCTGCATATCAGATGTTTACATCATAATTCAATGCCCAGAAGCGCTGCTCGCTGTCTGTGAAAGGAGCCAGCCGGTTGACAGGAGTAAAGAAGGATGAGAATATGAGGGCATCAGGCTCACATTCAGGCTACGTGGAGGAGGGTCTGGTCGAATACCCTAAGACAGGGCTGTGAACAGGTCCCGTGCAGCCCTTGCTTCCTGGGTCAAGCTGTGTGAGGATGAGTCAGCAGATGGAAACGCTCACAGGGGAAGTGAGGGCGTGAGACTGCATTTATGAGTAACCTCTACTTGGTGCCACCACAGTCCTCCGAGCATGTGACCTTCCGGCTGGTGCATCCATCCCCCCCCCTCCTCCCGGGTTGTAAATTCCGATTCCAAAACTAGAACTTGAAGCTGTGAAAACCTCTAGAGAGCCCCTCCCACTTCCCCCGTATCCTCGTCCTATTCAAGGAGCCCCGAGAGCTGCTTCTCCTAAGGCACGTGCTCACGCTGGACCTAACTCCTGGCATGCAGTTCCGTGCTCTGCATACTGCTGTGATACCACAAGCTACCAGGGGGAGGAAACAGTTTATTTAAGCTTCCAGCTTTGTATCGGTTCATCATCCAGAGGCGCCGAGTCAAGGACTGAAACAGAGATTGTGGAGGCCGCTGCTTAATTGACTTACTCTCGTGGCTTGCTCAGCCTGCTTTCTTCTATAACCCAGAACTACCTGCCCAGGGGTGGCACCTCCCACAATAGACTGGGCCCTCCCGCACCAACCATGAATCAAGAAGACACCCTACAGCTACCCAACAAGCCAATCTAATGGAGACATTTTCTGCATTGAGATTCCCTCTTCCCAGATGGCTCTAGCAGAAAAGTCCTCCCAGTGTATGTTGGGCACACGTTATCAAGCCCCAGGCCCTGTGCCAGGAGGTTTACCTGTATTATCTCATGCTCACTGTAAGCCCAAGAGGCCAGTGCTTTGATTCATGCTTTACAGACGAAGAATCGGAGCTGACAGGGATTAGATTAAGCTTCCTGCTCAAGGAGCCCTAGCCAACGTCTCTTGTCAAGTGTCTACCTGAAAGGGGCGGGGTGGGTGGGTGGGGGCACAGCTTCAGCAGGTTCTTTAACATAGTTAAAGATGTCTACTTTACAAATGAGAGATCTGGGGGGCTGGTGAGATGGCTCAGCGGGTAAGAGCACTGACTGCTCTTCCGAAGATCCTGAGTTCAGATCCCAGCAACCACATGGTGGATCACAACCATCTGTAATGGGATCTGACGCCCTCTTCTGGTGTGTCTGAAGACAGCTACAGTGTACTTAATTATAATAATAAATAAATCTTTAAAAAAAAAAATGAGAGAACTGAGGCCCAGAAGGGCCAAGGCAGCCATATCTCTGCTTAGGTCTGCCCCAGCTTCTGCTTCCCTGGGACTGGACCCAGCTTGCAGACCCTGATTCCGGTCTGTAAGTCACAATGGCCTAGTGCCAAGAAGGACCCTGGACCTTAACTCTCCTAGGAAAGGGACGAGTCAGGAGAGTAAGCTGAAGAGCTGAGGGGTAGATCGCTGTGACCAAGCCTGCGGCCTGCTGTTTGCCCTATGTTTGGCCAGGGTGGCTTCAGAGACGACCACAATCTGCTTGTCCTTACCACAACACAGTGGCTCACTGCCAGACAATGGGAACAGTCATCTCTCCGGAGGGCGTGGCTCACACACACGGGAGCCCCCAGCTAGCTTTCTGAACGTCAGACTCCTCAGATGCTGTGAGTGTTGGGATCACTCAGACTCAGGGATGTCTTATTACCAGGTAAGCTTTGCTTGAGCCTGTTCCCCAGCCACCCTAACCCTGACCAGCCCAGCCCTGCCCAACTTCCCTCAGTTTTATTTTCCCAGGGCTCCTCTGTCTAACTCACATCAAATTGTAAATATTAACCCATCTGCTCCCTGCTTCCTGTGAAGAGAGAAAGCTCAAGAGCACGGTCTCCGTCCTTTGCTCATTGAGGCTAGAACGATAAGACCCTCCCGGGGCTGGGGAGAAGGCTGGGGCAGAGGACTTGCTGGTTAGTCCCTCCCACCTGCATGACAGTCCCTTGTAACAGCTGCGAAGATGGAAAGAGGCAGATCTCAGGGACTTGGCGC
>JADRCD010212250.1:0-19794 GCA_019843815.1 Montemys delectorum | reverse complement strand
TTTTTTTTTTCGAGACAGGGTTTCTCTGTGTAGCCCTGGCTGTCCTGGAACTCACTCTGTAAACCAGGCTGGCCTCGAACTCAGAAGTCTGCCTGTCTCTGCCTCCCAAGTGCTGGGATTAAAGGAGTGCGCCACCACCTCCCGGCTCTCATTTAAGTCTTATAGTAACCTATGACTTGTGTGTTAACGGCCCCGTGTATGAATAAGCAGCTGATGCAAGGACAAAGCTGATAAGCCATGGGATGAAGCTTGGGGTTTAGCCTGGACTCGGCGCTGAAGCATGCCTGCTTAAGCACCAGTCAACACCGCTGGGTTGCACCATCTCAGTTGCAGCTGGAGCTAGTGAGAGAGGTTCAAGGCAGGCAGGTAGGGGAGCAGTGAACTTGGGGTGGGGGGGAGCAGTCTAAATGTACAGACATCACTCTGTGGTTTAAGTTAGACATGGAAGAGGAGCTTGGGATGGAGTTTAAAGACCGGAAGCGTGAGGTGAGCAGAATCCCATCGCCTGGCCTGCAGCCGCCCAGGAGAGGAGAGGCCCTCCAGGTGCTCACGGCTAGCACACGGGCATGTCTGCTTGCTGAGCTTAGCAGCGCCGGTATGCAGCAGCAGCATAGCAGTCAAGGTGGATGACGGAATCCTCTTTCCTCAGGAATCCTATGACTACTAGATATAGAAAGAACACCCCCAAAGCCACTCATGGCCTGTTGAAGGAAACCTCCTAGGCTGTCAAGTAAGGAGCACCACAAGTTCAAGTTTGACAAGCAAACCTCCGGATTCCATGACTTTTGTTCCTTTTTATTAACTAGCAAGGGCTGGTGCACAGAACCAAAACAAAAACAACAAACAAAAAAACCAACTTCCCGGTACCTTTGAAAGGTTTGATTCTAGCCTGACCCAGACACCTTAGAACTTGTGAGCACCCCTGTTGAAGGCTTCTGTGACATCAATGTGAAGCAATGAAGGCTTCCTCTTGGAGTATAGAAGAAGGGTGGACCCAAATGTAGATTCTCTACTTCTCTCTCCCTATATTGCCTGTCTGTGTCGTCTGTGGCCTGTCTGAAGTCTATCTTCCCTAACAAATGGCTTTGCTCTATATTTATTGAATGACACAGAAAACATGGTATGGGGAAAATAACAACCAAAAAAATACCTTTTGCAGAAATCTTTAAATGGGGTTTGGGGAGGCTGGAGATGGCTCAGGGGTTAAGAGTACTCAATGCTCTTCCAAAGAAGTTTGAGTTCAGTTCCCAGCACTCACTCACATGCAGACATGCCCGTGTGCTAGTTGTCAGCGTGTTGGCTCCCAAAGACCTGCAACTCCAGTATAAGGGACCCGATTACTCTTCTGGTCTCTACAGGCATCAAGTACACGTGGTGCACATACACACACACAGGCAAAACTCATATGTAAAATTATTTTAATAAAAAGAAACCTTTTAACAGCTTCATGAGAAGTTACCTAAAATAATGCTCAAAAACCACAAAGACAATATCAACCTATATCCATATTCTCTAAATCCAGTATTTATGGTAGATGCTTGTGTTAAATTTGCTTTCAGGGGCTGGAGAGATTGAAGGTAAGAGCATTGGCTGCTTTTCCAGAGGTCCTAGGTTCAATTTTAGGCATTCCCATGGAAGCACAACCACCTGGGGTCTCAGTTCCAGGGACTCAATGCCCACTTCTGGCCTCAGTAAGCATCAGGCACCCACATGGCACATAGGCATACATACAGCCCAAACACCCATACACATAAGAAATTTGAAAAATTAAAAATATGTATGTTTGTGTGTATGCTACATGTGTGCAATGCCCATGAAAGCCAGAAGAAGGTGTTAAGATTCCTGGAGCTGGAGTTACAGGTGGCTATGAGTGTCCGATGTGGGTGCTGGAAGCAGGTTCTCTTGAAGTATAGCAAGTGCTCTTAGTTGCCGAGCAGTATCTCCAGCCCCCAAATTACTCTTGCTGGTGTGGTGGCACAAATCTTTTAAACCCAACACTTGGGAGGCAGAGATGGGTGAATCTCTTGGGTTTGAGGCCAGCCTGGTCTACATAGTGAGTTCCAGGACATCCAGGAATATGTAGAAAGGTTCTGTCTCAAAACAAAAATAGTTGTTCTCAATCTATTGGCTGCTTTCAGCAAATAATTCTCTCCTCTCCTCTCCCCTTCCCCCCCCCCCCCCCCCATTCTGGGTCAGGGTCATGGGCCTGAGTCCTTAAATCCTGAGTATAGGATTTAAGGTTAAAGCTATACATTTAGCTTAGGTTTAAAAGCTGACTGCATGAGAAAAGCAAGGTGTAAGGTTGGTTATATTGTTCTCCTAAAGGCAGGTTAGACTGAAACAGGCTGAGCACACAGTAGGACAGCACACGAAAGTATAGCTTTAGATGATTCAGGCATATGATCATTTGGCTGTGCGGTCCAGCCAAAGTTCAGTGTCTTTAAAGGGGAGAATCCCTAGAAAGCTTTGTCCGGAGATTGAGGCTTGTCACTCTTTAAAAGTGCACTGCGAGATCACAACTGAACACGCTGTCCTGGTAAGCTCACCCAGGGTTGACTGGATTGGGAGGCGCAGGGCCTTTGCATTTCCATGTGTGGTGGTGCCCCAGTCTAATCCTGGCACTCAGAAAGCAGGAGTCTCTTGCAGGCTATGGAGATCCTGTCTCAAACAGAGAGAACGTGGGTCCCACAAGATTGACAAGCAAGAGACTGGGAAGAGTCAGTAACGATGAGGTCATCCAGAACAGAGACCTTCCTATTCCAAGTTTTCGTGGTCTCTACACATTCCTGGGTGATGTTCATGTGGACCACAAACAGGCATGAGGTGAAGTGACTGAAATGAGTTACTGTCCTTGACACGTGTGTGTAGGGTGAGAGCCTACCCTGGCTTGGTCTTTAATAGTGAGTGGGAACTGAAAGGATGAAATGAAGACATGAAGGCAGACATCAGTCTGCCTGATGGCGGGAATCCACTCTGTTCCGTGTCACACCCTAGCATCTGTGCTCAAAGTTCTTTTGAAAAGAGTCACAACCTAAGGAGTAGTACTGCACAGGCTTTTAACTCAGAAACTGCAGCTAAGTTGCTACAGTTTTATTTTTGCTTCTAAAACACCATTTGACTCATAATCCTCTTTGATTCCTTAGACAATGGGCCACAGTGCAAATTACATGTCATGCATTGCCTAATGACAGCAAGTGTTCTGAGAATCCACGTCTCTGGACGATTTCATCACCATGGACTTACAGAACTAGATGGGACAGGCCAATCATTGTCACCTCTTGGTGCTGCCAAGAAGTAGGGAAATAAGCTGTATGAGGCGCTGCCAACACAAAGCTGTTACATTTCTAAAAGAAGCACTAATCATTTGAGTAAACCACTAACCATTCAAAGCTGTGCTGTACTTTTTCATATATGAGTGCTTTTTTTTTTGTTTGATTTTTTTTTTTTTTTTTCCGAGACAGGGTTTCTCTGTAAAGCCCTGGCTGTCCTGGAACTCGCTCTGTAGACCAGGCTGGCCTCAAACTCAGAAATCCGCCTCCCAAGTGCTGGGATTAAAGGCGTGCACCACCACTGCCTGGCATGAGTGCTTTTGCCCGCATGTATCTCTAGGCAATACTTGCGTGTCTGATGCCTGAAGAGGCCATTAGAGCCTTGAAACTGGAGTTAAAAGATTGTTGTGATTCATGAAAAGAGGGTGCTGGGAAGCAAATCCACTCCCCCAGAACAGAAGGCAGTGCTCTTAACCACTGAGCCATCTTTCCAGCCCCCAAAACTTCAATTTAAAACCAAAACTGTGTGTGTGCACGCTTGTGCATGCCTAAGTATATGTATGCTATGCAGTGCAGGTACCTCTGAAGGTCTGAAGTGGGCATCAGATGTCTTGGGATTGCAGTTGCAAATGCTTGTGAGCTGCCCCATGGGGGCTAGGAAATGAGCCCGGATCCTCTGCAATAGCAGCTAGTACTCCTAAATCCCGAGCTACCTCTCTAGCTGACAGTTTGTATCTTTTTATATTTCCTGTGCATTACCACTCTGGAGGCTGCTGCAGTGGTGCCTGCCTGCCTGCAGCCCTCACACTTAGAAGGCTGACATAGGAGGACCACACATTTGAGGCCAGCGGGGCTATTTAGTGAGCGACACCCTGACTCAACAAATTAAAAGGTAGAGGCTAGAGAGAAGGTTTAGTAATTAAGAGCCCTGGGTGCTCTTCTAGAGACTCTGGGTTTGATTTCCAGCACTAGCAGTGGCTCACCATTCTCTGTAACTCCAGGTTCAGGGGATCTGGTATTTTCTGGCTTCTTCAAGCACCAGGCATGCATGTGGTATATAGGCATAGATGCAAACAGCCAAATACATACAGTCAAAAAATGAAAAGGTCAAAGTTTTTGACTCTTGCTACCCCAAGGATAGATGTGAAGTAGTTTCTGCATATGGCTGAAGCTATCAGTTTAAAACAGTGTTACTATCAATGTTTTATACAATTCTACGGTAACTGCAAAGAAAATGCCTACAGAAATAAAGACACACACACACACACACACACACACACACACACACACACACAGTGCGCACAAGTCAACAAAACACAAGGCAGGCAACAAAATAGGGAAAGCGAGACAAATACAAGATACAAAACAATAAATTCAGATTCCTGACTAAATGGCTAAATGGGTTTTTTAAATTCAATTCTGTGCTATACACCAGACTCATGTATGTCTTTCAAGATCCATCTTCCCATGTGGCCTCACTGGCTTGTAACTCACTGTGTAGACGCAGCTGGCTCTGACCTTGGGGCAATCCTCGCTTCTGCTCTCCTAGTAATGGGATTAGGGGAGGCCCACCACCATGCCTTGCATCACATTCAGATGGCACTTGCCTCATACGCTCAGACCCTGGGTTAAATGCTCAGTACCACCGAAAATAGGCACGGAGGCTCATGGCTGTAACCCCAACACTTGTGGGACAGACAGGAGGATCAAAAGGTCAAGGCCAGGCCAGCAGAACCTACTTGAGACCCTGATGAACAAAATGAACAAGAAACACCCAACCCAGATCCCCACAAAGCATGTTTTATATAGTTCCAAAGTAGTTATCTGTCCTCCTCCTTAGGTGGCTTTAAAATGTCTAATCTTTAATGAAAGTCCAACCACTCCTGATGCTAAGTTAACATTAATAAAATAAGTTCAGGAGCAAGTTCCCCACGAAGATAGAAACCCTTGGCCTCCCTCAGGTGAGAGCACGTTCTTTACAGCTATGCCCCTGGAGGCCAGGGTGGCCTTCCACTTCTGATCCCCCTGTCACCTACTTACTGAATGCTGGGACAGCCCTGGCACCAGGCCCAGCCTCCAGAGGGTGAGCTACTGAGGAGCAGAGATACAGGTTTCTTTGCAAGGTTCAAAGCTTCCCCAGGTCTTAACAGCTTTGAAGTGCATAGAGGTTTATACTGTTTGAAATGTATGCCGGTATACCAGCCAGGAGGTTTTGAACGGACAGACCGCCCTTTTGCCAGTATCTTGGGATGAGTATTTGCAATAGGCATGAGTAAGCTTTTGACTCAGCGTATCTTCTATACATGCTGGGGCACAGCCACAGCATCCCAGGACATGTGTGCTCAAGACAGAGCACACCGTCACTGGACGCACCCAGGGGTAACTTTCCTTCTAAAGAGTCAAACAGGAGCCGTGCCTGCTGGCCATCTTTATTTTTCTTTTTCCTTCAAAGAGGATAACCAAAGATACAGACAGGATTCAGTAAAATAAAACAGACAAAACAAACTCTAAAAGACTGAGCAGTGACATGCTACATTAAACCTAATTTTATTCATGCTTGCCTAGGGATAGGGAATAGATCATTCAATAAAAACATACAGTAAAAACGGGGGGTGAGGGTTGGGGGGGGAAGGCTTATCATGTACAATGTTTAAACTACAATAATGATGTACCTTAATTACTTCCATGCACACAAGTCTAACATTACAAGTTTTTAAAAAATAAACACCATTAAGACTTCTAGGAGCATTTTATAATAAATTCCTAATTTTTTTCTTTGTAGATAGATCAAGCACCTCCAAAATACAGATTCCTATACACAGTGAGTACTTTACTTAACGTACATGGACAGCCTCAGGACAAGCTGACGTCTCAGATCAGCTCGGCAGGCAACAAACCATAGTGCCAAGTGGAAAGAAGGGCAGTTGCAGATAAACTTAAAACTAAGTTAACTTTTATAATTAAATACAGAAAATACACTGATTTCCTAAAAATAAATAAGATGTGATGTATTTAACACTTCACTATAAAGAATGAACACCAGGACATTTATAAATGGTGAACGAGTCTCATAGTTTACTACGATAAACGCTGGCTAAATAGAAGTGCATATGCCGTGGAGCACTATGGGTGGGTTATGTTTCGCCACATACTTTTGTTACCTTGAGGTAGATAACACATGTGTACCAAATTCGGCATTCGTTTTCAGTTGCTGCTGGTATCATGTGTCTTAAGAAATGTGTACAGTATGAAAAACTTGAAAATACTAATGAATGAAAAATGTTTCAGGAAAAAAATAGATCTTTTCATGCAATTATGTACAGTCTCACTGTGTAAGTTTCAAGGCAAGGTTTTGTTTCCCGTAAAGCAGGTCACTGGTCTATGAGAATGTCTATTCATCCTAGCACATCTTGTCTCCTCCTGCACTGCATTGTTTTGCTCTATTCTTTGTGTGTATGTGTGTGTGCAAACGACATGCCAGTTCAAATGAAAACTAACTCACATGTAGAAAAAGTCTGTTGTTTTACAAACTGAGAACCAAGAAAAATCCTTGCAAATTAATGACACCTTCTGATTCAAGTAAAAAAAAAATGACTTAAAACATTAGTGATAAAAAAGACAACACACTTCATGAAGAACAAAGAGAATGTCTGCTGAGTGTTTAGTTCAGATGTTTCAGAATGCTGCTGTATGTCTTGTGAGGGATTTGAGGGGAAGATTTCATAGCGGAAGGTGTTAAAGTGGCCTGGATGGACTTGAGTGGGGATCCCACTGGACTGTGGAACTGCGGGGTGCCTATGGACTCTAGCTGCTTGCTCAGGAGGAACTCCCCACCGCTGGTCAGAAGCCCTGCCTCTCGGCCTCTCTCCCCACGCTTCCCTTCCTCGACTGGCTCAGTTTCTAGCATTTCAGAATCCTCCTTCCTGCTAAAAAACTTGTCCAAATAGCTGGTGTAGGTGTTCTCCTTCTCCACGTGCTCATCCTTCCTGACCTCACAACAAAACTGACTGATGAGGAAACACTCCTCCCCGCCACTCACAAACTGGCTGTCCCAGGAGGACTGGTACAAGGCTTCCAGCTGGGCCAGGTTAGCCCGTCCCTTTTCTTGCTTCTCTCGGCTGACTGACTTGGAGATCAGGCTTTTCAATTCTAGCTGGGACACTGAACTATTCAAGTCGTTTAACTTGTCAACTACATCAGCAGACTCATGCTGGGCACTGAGCTGGATGGTCCCTGCAATAAAGGAGTCAAAGTCGAAGCCTTGGCCCCTCTCCCTCTCAGCCAGCTGCTGGGATGCTTCCTCTAGTGCGATCTGTGCCTTGACCAACCCGTTCCTCTCACACTTCGACTTGCCTCTCTTATCGGATTTCTCTTTACTTTGCTCTTTCCAGTTGGAAAGATCTATAATAAGCTTGGGCTCATAGTAATGGTTAACCTCGCTCTCCCTCCACACCAGGTTATCTAAGTATGATGACGACCTTGTCTTGTAGTTACAGGTGTGGCTACACTCCAGATCACAGTACTTGTTCTCATGGTGATCTGGGTACTGCCAGCAAGGCTCAGCAGAGTAGCTGGTGTCGAAGGCCGGATCCTCCAGGTACTTCTCTCGGTCTCCGTCCAAGTACTTTCGAGGATCAACTTGAACTTCTTCTTCATCGGTGACATCAGACAGAGCTCTGGGGTCAAGCTGAACCTCATCAATATCAAAGTTGTTATGAATCGGCCAGTCATGCTCCGAGAACTGACAGTCGTGGTACCTGCAGCAAACACAGGCATTATTACTGTGTGATGACTTCACACTGTGTGCTCTGTGGAGATACTGAGTGCTTTTCAATTAGCTAAGTTTTTAAGAGTCTCACTATGTATAGGCAGGCTGACCTCACACTTGTGTTTGTCCAGCCTCAGCCTTCCCAGTACTGGGTTAGAGGGGGACCCTGCCACACCCTGCTCCGAGTGAGTGCTTTTAAGAAAAAGTACTATGCAGAGAGAACTGTTTCAAGGGACAGAAAATGGGGTGCACAAACACCAACAAGATAGGGTACTGCCCTGCAGCCAAGGTGGCAGACCTTTCCTGAGAGCTGGATCACAGGCAGAACTGAAATCTCATGTGTGATTCTCAATGCTGCCTACAATCAAATCCCCTGAAGACTTTGCCCCTGGCAGACTGCTATAGGCAGCATCCCACTGCAAGGAGGACTGTACAGCTCAGCATCCCCTGCAATGCAGAACACCAAAAGGAGGCTGCAGAGGGCATCCGTTTAGTAGATGCCACTCAGTCAATTCACAGGATGCAGACCACATGAGCCCTTTCACGAACCGATCCTAAGCTTCTACAGTATCTGAAAAAGTTACTTTTATGTCATTTGGAAAACAAATTATCACGTGTACAAGGAATCAAAATGTCTACTCATTGAGATACCTAGATCCAGGGGATAAAGTGCTTATTACAAAGCCCTGGGTTTTATCCCCATGATGAAAAAGATTAGGTATATAATTAAAACAATTTTTAAAAACTTTGAATAACTTTATAAAATCAGATTTCAAGATGACCGCTTAAAACCGCACCATTCTCATTTTTTCCTCACCAGCGCCTAATGCTGAATTCCATCAAAGCTATTTAATAGAGATGGCAACTTAACATTAACTCCAAAGGCATCATTTATTAAAATGTTAAGATATCTATAAATTATATAACATATAGCACCCTGAAAATTTAATAAATTCTGTTTTTCTAACTTGGGATGAATTTACGTACCTTTCCCAGTTATAAATGTGACTATGTGTTTCATCCATAAGCAAAATGTCGTCTACTTCGTCTTCTATGTGGAAAGGATGGCTTGAAATCGGTTCATCCGTTGGGAAGGAGTAGATGCTCATGTAGGGATGGGAAAGTGCCTCCTCTGCTGTCAGCCGGTCCATGGGGCTAAAGGTCAGAATCTGTTCCAGGAAATCCAGTGCTAAGGGAAGGAGGAGAGGTTCACCTGAAGAAAGCTGAAAATTCCAGGCTCATGGACTGCAATGTGTCTAGCTGGCCACGATGGAAGGGTGCACTTTTTTTTTTTTTTTCAAACATCTTTCCCACACAGGGTTTCTCTATACAGTGTGCCCTGGCTGTCTAAAAACTCACTTTGTAGACCAGGCAGGTCTCAAACTCAGAGATCCAACTGCCCAGGTTGGTAGCACATCTTTAATTCCAGCACTCAAGTTCAAGGCCATCTGCACCAGCCAAGTCTAGACAGTGTGTCTGAGACCAGGAGATCCACAAAGTGAGACCTCTCAAGCTAAGTGTCTCCCACTTCTTACCACAGAACACAGAGGATCACAGCAAACAATTCATAAGAAAAATTAGATTCTACTATTAAACAGTGTGCTAATTTTTGCTACAGAAATAAAATTAAGATTTAAAAGAAATCTCACCAGGCGGTGGTGGCGCACGCCTTTAATCCCAGCACTTGGGAGGCAGAGGCAGGCCAGCCTGGTCTACTGAGTAAGTTCTAGGACAGCCAGGGCTACACAGAAAAATCCTGTCTCAAAAAACCAAAAAAAAAAAAAAAAAAAAAAATTGCCCCATATGCCCCTTTCTTTATAACTGGCCATAGTATTATGTTGAGCCATATGAAATTACTCTTTTTATCAGTAAAAGGTGGTCAACCTGGATACTTTTAAAGATACACCTCCCTGTTTCTCACTTACCAGTGTTTCAGGTGCTCCTGAGTGGCTGGCTAAGTGTGTGTATTCTAGCAGACAGAGATGCTATGACAAGGCTGAGAATGCGAGACCTAGCACAGATCTCAAGCTGTGAAGATAGAGTCAAAGCCTGGCTAGAAGTCTGTAATAGCCACTGAAGGGGAAGTCTGCTGACATTAAACACAGATGTCCCCTCTTAGCGGAGTATTTACTCCTTCTGAGCACATCTGAGAAAATGGTGCCCATTTTCCTAATCCTTGCCACTTCACACAAATGTCACTGACCACCAGGAGCAGATGATAATGTGGGTGCATGAAGGAGAGACGAGGATGCTCAGTCTTTGCTTTCAGAGCTGAGGAATGGGCCCAGAACCTGGTGCACACTATGCAAGCTCTCTACCACTGAGCTCCACCCCAGCCCCAACCACGAACATCTTTGATTGCATAATTCTGACACCTTGATGGTTCTATCAATGTGCATGTACAAAAGTGTACATACTCAGTCTCAGTATGAGGCTAGCGGTTAACCAGAAGGCCCAAGCATGCTAGACAATAGGTCTTATCACTGAGCCAAACTCAGATCTAAGATTTTTTTTTTCTTTTCTTAAAAAAAAAAAGTTCCCTTATTACATAAACCTACAGAAGTTAGCCCTATCACTCCATGGTGCTGAAAATTGAACTACCTTTATAGGTGATGTTAGCTTCAGTTCTCACGTTTCTAGGCTACTCAAGACTACGCAAACTCACATCTGGCACTGCATACTCTAGTACTACTGCACAAACTCTTACATGTTTGTTTATTTGGATTAATAAATACATGGTTGAACACTTGTGCTTGCATTCTGCTCTTCTGTCCTTGCCATGAAGACCTCTGCCCTCCCTTGACTCAATTCTTTTCATATCTAAACTTAGGCCAGTGAGATGGCTCAGAAGCAAAGGTGCTTACTGCCAAGCCAGACAACCTGAGTTTGATCCAATGGACTCTTACCATGGAAGCTGACAATTTTTAAAGATACAAGTGGTTTTTATTTTAGAATATGGCCTAACTTCGCCCCCTCCCCTTTTAATATGGGTGTTCTGCCTATGTATACATCTGTGTATGACATGCATGCCTGCTGCCCAGGGAGGTTAGAAAAAAAGGCCATCAGGCTTCTTGGAACTTAAGTTACAGACAGCTGTAAGCCACCATGTGGGTACTAGAATTAAACCTGGGTCCTCTGGGCTTGGGCTGTTTTTAACCAGTAAGCCATTTATACAGCACCATAAAATTACTTTAGTAAGTCATATTCCTAGACAAACCTGATTGGTGTCTAACACTGACAGAACTCCATTACAGCTAATCCAGAGCTAGTCATCTGGTATGTTTACCCACAGAAGGTAGAAAATGGGGTTACAATCAAGGGATGGGGGCTGGAGAGATGGCTCAGCAGCTCGCTCTTCCAGAGGTCCTGAGTTCAATTCCCAGCAACCACGTCGTGGCTCACAACCATCTGTAATAGACCCTGATGCCCTCTTCTGGTGTGTCTGAAGACAGCTACAGTGTACTCATATACATATAATAAAAAAAGGATCAGGGAATAGGGTATATTTTCTAGACTTCAGGAAAGCAAAGAAATGGAGGACAGCCTAAGGGCCAGGCCAAGAGGGCAGTGCTAGAGTCAAAGGCCCGGATCCACTCCAAGCCCTACAGACTCTGGGAAAGAACACACCTCCTCCACAGAGACATCACAGTGACTCCAAAGTCCAATACCTTCACGACTAATCCCGGGAAGCAGCTGCGTTAGCGGTTTGTGTGGCTCAGTCATGTCGTTTCTAATGTAAACTGGAATTACGCTGAGAAGCTCCTGCCGATCTTCCTCATGCACCACAGGGATAGACTCTAAGATCAGCTGCATCTGTTCAAGTTCATGTGCACCTGAGTGAAAGCAGCACACAAACAGTGTAAACAAGCCATCCACAGCTGCCCAGCAGTGGGTACATCCTTAAATTCTTTCCTACTCTTTCCTGGCTGCACTGAGGCTGGGGTGGCCTTGGTGACCTGCTTTAAAGCATAAGATAAGGCTGAGAAAAGATCACAAGGTGGTTCATGGTTACGACCAACTTTTTTTTCTTAAATAAACATGTCTTACTATTCCATTTGTAAATAAAATCCTTATCACCAAAAGACTTGGGGACAACCAGATATCCACAAGCAAAATAATGAAATTGGACCCCTGCCCTCACTTTACACACACAATTCAACCCAAAACAAATCCTGATCTAAATGTAGATGGTGCACACCATTAATCCCAGCACTAGGAAGGCAGAGGCAGGTGGATCTCTGTGAGTTCAAGGCCAGCCTAGTCTACAGAGTTAGTTCTAAGACAGCCAAGGCTATACATAAAAACTGTTATGAAAAACAAAAAAACAGCTGGGCGGTGATGGCGCACACCTTTAGTCCCAGCACTTGGGAGGCAGAGGCAGGTGGATTTCTGAGTTCGAGGCCAGCCTGGTCTACAGAGTGAGTTCCAGGACAACCAGGGCTACAGAGAAATCCTGCCTCAAAAAAAAAAAAAAAGAAAAAGAAAAAAAAAAGAAAAAAGAAAAAACAATAAAACTATAAAAAACTATAAAATGCTTTAAAGAAAACATAGAAGTAAATATTGTGACCTTAAAGAAGAGAGCAGTGTCTCAGATACGTTAACACGGAAGATATAAAAGCTAGCCCTCGTCAGAACTAAATGTTCTGTGCTTCAAAAGACAGTCATAAGAGGAAGCCATTGTACACAGCATGGGAGAAAACAGAAACTATATCTGATAAGAGGCTCCATGTCCACAGTATGTAAAGAATTCTCATAAGTGCACAGGACAACCCAATTAAACAAAGGATGTGGATATCTACGAAGATATTAAAAGGCCAATAAGAGACTGGGCATGGTAGCTCACACTAGCAGCCAAGAGGCTCAGGCAGGAGAACTCATGAGTTCACACCCTGTGAGTTCAAGGGCTAACCTGAGCTCAGGTGTAAAATCCTACACCAACAAACAAGAGGTCAGGAAGTACCCTGGGATGTTCATGATCAATAAAGACACACACAGTTCTTTTTTTTTTTTTTGGTTTTTCAAGACAGGGTTTCTCTGTATACCCCTGCCTGCCCTGGAACTCACTCTGTAGACCAGGCTGGCCTCAAACTCAGAAATCCACCTGCCTCTGCCTCCCAAGTGCTGGGATTAAAGGCAGGCGCCACCACTGCCCAGCTGACACACAATTCTTTAAAGTGGTGAGGATGTAGATAAAGTAGAACTTTCACACTTCTCAGTGGAAACATAAAACACACAGCTGTTTTTGCAAACTGTCTAGTCTTCAAAAATTCAACCTAAGTTACCATGTGTCACTTAGCTGTCCTATGCCTGGAGTGTGTACCCAGGAGAACTGAAAACATGCTCACATAGAAAATTGGTGCACAAACGTTCACATCAGCGCTGTTCACAAAAACCAACCAAAGAAGCCAGGCGGTGGTGGTGCACACCTTTATCCCAGCACTTGGGAGGCAAAGGCAGGTGGATTTCTCAGTTCAAGGCCAGCCTAGTCCACAGAGTGAGTTCCAGGACAGCCAGGGCTACAGAGAAACCACGTCTTGAAAAACCAAAAAAAAAAGAAAACCAACCAAAGAGTGAAAACCCAAAAATCCACCAACTGATGAATGGAAAGACAGTGTGGACGACAATATATGGGCACATGCCCAGCATGAATGAACCCAACACTGCCATGAGAAAGCAGCCCAATGCATGGTTTCATCCACATGGAATGTCCAGAACAGGCAATGCACAGAGACAAGTAACTGAGTAGCTGCAGAAGCTGGGGAGATGGAAATAGCTATCCTCCAAAGGATGAGATGTCTTAAAATCAGACATAACCCCATAAATATACCACAAACACTGAACCACACACCTAACTTTCTGCAGTGCTGGGGTTTGAACCAGAGGCTCCAAGAATCCTGGAATCTGGAGCTACATCTCCAGCTAAAACTTGATTTAAATGAGTGACCTGTGTATATTAGGTATGTTTCCTTAAGAACATTTGGCTTTTTCCTTGCTCCTTTAAGAGCTTCCTCACTGTGAGGACATTCAACAGTAAGTTTACCAGGAAAAGAAAGACGAATGAGATTCAGATATGACTTAAGACAGGTCACCAACAAAGAGTGTGAATTCACAAAACACTTAAGTTCAGAAATAAGCTGGCACATAATAGAACACTAGGGTGCTAACTAAACACTAGGAGCAACTTAATGAGTATGTGAATAAATGTTCTCATTTCTTAGTAATATAAACACTATTTATTTATCTGTGCATGTGAATATTCCAGACTGTAATAAGTTGTTTGAAACCTTATACAATCTTGCCCTAGGGATAACATGACTCCTGAGACACTTTTCCCATGTAACACTGACCTGCAAAGAGGGCTTTACCAGTCAGCATTTCAGCAAAGATGCAGCCTGCAGCCCACATGTCAATGGCTTTAGTGTAATTATTAGGAGAAAGTAAAAGCCGTGGAGATCTGTACCATTTGGTAACCAATCCTTCAGAAAGATGACCCTGGAAGAGAAACACAAAACAGATTTCAATATCCTTTACTTTAGAGAAAAATCATCCTCCAAAAAAGCCACAAAAAAGCCATAAAATTTTCAATTACTACTTTTGATTTCTAAGTCCATTTTCAAGCCTCTTACTAGAAAGAGGCCACAAGAGAGATGGGGTTCTCTAAGGTGACCATCACAAAAAGTGCAGAACAAAATAGACTGTGAGGCCTTAATGGCAAGTCTAGGCCAAGTTCAACTTGTTTCAGAAGAGAAACCAAGGTCTCACCACAAGTTTTAAGGAGCAGGCTTGCATTGGATCAGAGGGAGAGGTAGGGGAGAGAACACAGCAGCTCCTAGTTAACACAAGAAGAGAGATTCTCTCATCAACACCCCAGTCTTTGTCCATATGGCTTTGTTCCAGCCTCAGAACAGCACAGACACTGTACTGGCAGACTACTGCCTTGTAGGTCAGAGAACTGGACAGATGGTCTGCTTAAGGACACAGCCCAGGTGATCCACAGGATCTGGAATAAAGGTCTGGGTGTGGCTCCTTCTAGTGCTCTGTCCACCACACCTCACTGTGCTCTGCAGGTACTCAACCTCTATGGTAAACGTTGTTTATTAATCTGTATGGCTGAGGAAGGAGGGAGGAGAGCCAGCAGCCATACTCCACAGAGCAAGTGTCAGTTCAGAGAGCAGCTTGGAAGAATCTGTCCTCCTCTACGGTATGGGTTCTAGGGAACGGGGTCATCGGGCTTGCTGCAAGGGCCTTTCTGCTGAGCTGTCTCACCAGCAACCCCTCTCCTTATTTGAATGGACAGAAGATACGCAGTAAGACCACATGCATGAATGAAGAGCTGTTTGTTTCAGACATGGTTTTGGAATGCCACATAATCTTTCAGAGGTTCTTTGTCACCAAATCAGTTCTACTTTTATATTTTACTTATTTTATTTTATTGAGACTGTCTCAATCCTAGCTGGCCTGGAACTTACTATGTAGACCAGACTGGCCTTGACTTATATAAACCCACCTATCTCTCCCTCCTGAGCACTGGAATAAAACCGTGCCAAGCTCACTTTTATATTTTTACAGTAAGATTCTATCTAAGACTCCAATTTAAAAATCAAAAGGCTAGAGTCCTGCTTGGAAGACACTATTAAGTTCTTATATGAAAAAAAACAGTTGCTTATAAAGGAAAGTTGCTATAAAGTGATTTTTCTGGCTATATTTAATTGCCAGTTGTCCATGCAAATCTAAATTTCAAGCTAGATTTCATTTAAATAATGCATAGCTATAAGTGCAGTGTAGAATAGTTCAGCATCATCAAAGGGACAAAAGATAACTTAAAACTTGGGAAAGTTTCTAATAGAACACCAGATACAAATAACTAAATAAGAATTCCCGTTACAATAAATTACTATATGGTACCACACACTTGGAATCCCACTATTTAGGAGGCTGAAGCCAAGTGAGTTTGAGGTAAGGTTAGATTATGCACTAAAATCCAAGGTACCTTGATTATAAGGCAAGACCTAGTCTCAAAACACAAACCTAAAAAGTTGTACACTTCAAAACTTCACTACTGGGGCTGGAGAGATGGCTCAGTGGTTAAGAGCACTGGATGCTCTTCCAGAGGTCCTGAGTTCAATTCTCAGCAACTACATGATAGCTCACAGCCATCTGTAATGGGATCTGATGCTCTCTTCTGATGTGCACTCATAAATTTTCTTTAAAAAAATGTAAAAAAAAAAAAAAAAAAAAAAAGAGCCTCACTTCTAACACATAGCCGTCCACTTTGAGGAAGTTGTCTTTAACTAGTATGCCACTTCACCTTCCCCTTCACTCAAGTCCTGGCTTGCAAATGAAAGCAGGCATGCATCAGGAAAAGACCTAGCATCAGTTTGGAGGTTGGGGAAGATAGCTTTCTACATACCTTATGGGAATAATGAGGATCCATGATCCGTGCCAGGCCAAAGTCACCTATCTTCAGCACCAAGTCTTCAGTGTTAATGAAAAGATTAGCTGGCTTGAGATCTCTGTGCAGTACGTTTGCAGAATGGATGTATTTGAGCCCACGTAGCAGCTGATACATGAAAAGCCTGGCATGCTCTTCCAGTAAAGGGCCCTGTTCCAGCACATTTGCCAAGTCTGTCTCCATATACTCTTGAACAATGTAGACGCTATTCAGCTCCGTGAGAGAGCCCACATCGTCTGTTAACTGGTTTCCACTGGGACCAAGAATTTCAAACACTTTCACAATGTTATCGTGGTCAAGTCTTCTAATAATTTTGATTTCACGGAGAGCATGTTTGACACTCTGGGGATCGGTGAGGACAATTTTCTTGATGGCTACTCTTTTGTCACAGTCATTGTCTACAGCAGAAAAGACCAAGCCATTGCCTCCGCAGCCCAATGGTTTTAAGTCCATGTACCTAGAGCCCAGATCAAAGCCATGAATGTTCATGAGACTTTCAAATTTCTCTGCCATTTTGAAACCCTTACACAATTGCTTTTTCCTTTCAAATTTTTGAACTTGTGTAAACAAGGAAGAAAACTGGCATCAAAAGGAAGATCTCTCAAAAAGGGAGAAAAATAATCACGTTCCCACAGCACGATGGTTTCTTGATGTTCATTGCAGACGCCAACCAGGCCCGCTGAGTTCCCCTCAGACTTAAAGCTCAAAAATCTCTATTCATACTGAGAATTAAGAAGATTGCAGTGCTCATAGTTCAAGGAAGGGCAGCAACTCTGCAGACATTTAAAGAAAACACTCAAGAAACTCAAACGGAATGAAATGACATACTATGCACTCAGGTTTACTATGCTAATGGACTTAACATGGGACAAAACTGTGAATAAATATGCGCCCGGCAGGCCTCCGTGGACATCCTCTCACAGTGCAGATACATTCAGTGTTGGACTGGTCCTGAGCAGCATCCTAAGGCGCTGGGAAGCACTAGTTCCCTCTGCTTCCTCGCTTCCTTGTCGCTGTGTTTCAACAGGAAGCCCTGGTGACGTTGGCTGACAGGTAGGTGTCTCTTCTTAGTGATCAGGTGGCTCCAGCTCACCACAATCACAGTCAAAGCTACCGTCCATCTTACTCTGATACAACCTGAGGTAGAAACAAAGAAGGGAAAATCACTACCAAAGGAAACACTTCCCATCTGTACAATGACAGAGCAGCAAGGCATTTCACAGGGACTACAGTAGGCATGGCCACATACTCCTATAATCTAAGGAAGCTGTGTAAGATGATTTCATGGAGTTCCAGGCCAGCCTACGCTACAGAATAAAAATCTCTCAGTCTCTGTCTGTCTGTCTCCATTCACCTCAGTACACCACATTTAGACAAGTGGTAAGTTCCCCGAACTCATAATTCCCCGAATTCTCTGGAACAGGCTTACCAAGTTGGCATTTCAGAAATGGTAACCAAGGAACCTGAGAAGATGGCTCAGTGGCTAAGAGGTCTGGCTATGCAAACATCAGTTCCTGAGCTCAAATCCTAGTCCCCATGTAAAAAGCCTGTAACCCGGCATTGTGGGCAGTGGGTCAGGAGGACCACCAGACCCTGGTTCAGGAATGTAAGTCAAAGAATGATACAGCAGGATGTCCAACACTGTCCCTTTGCCTCTGCATGAGCACAGGTATCTGTCTGCACAAACAGGTATGCATGCAACCCCTCCCACTGCCCCACCACCACCACACCACATATACGAGTACACTATAGCTGTCTTCAGACACACCAGAAGATGGTGTCAGATCAGATCCCATTACAGATGGTTGTGAGCTGCTGGGAATTGGACTCAGACCTCTGGAAGAGCAGTCAGTACTCTTAACTGCTGAGCCATCTCTCTAGTCCTTTTGTTTTGTTTTTGGAGATAGAGTTTCTCTGTGTAGTTCTGCCTGTCCTGGAACTCGCTCTGTAGACCAGGCTGGCCTTGAACTCACAGAGATCTGCATGCCTCTGCCTCCCAAGGGCTGGGATTAAAGGTTATTTCACCACGCAGGACAACTTAATATTTTTACAGAACTTTTTACAAGTAAAATTCATTTGAGAGGTTAAATGTTAATAGTGCTTTTCTTTGGAACACTGTGTTATTATTATCAGCTAAGTGTCAGTATCCAGTAACCAAAGTCTAGTAGCACAGGATCAACTTGCAGAGCATACTTTGAAGCTGGTCAAGAATCGGCAGCTCATTCAGGACACCACTGACTCTCTGGGAAATCAATGTATCTTAACGTTTTCAACTGCGAAAACCGGGGTTGTGGGGAGGCTGGCCTGCACATCCGTTGTCCACCGCGCCTGCTTTTACATGGCTGCTGAGGACTGGACTCAGTTTCTCACGCTTGCACAGCAAGCACTTTACTCACTCCTTAGACCCTAAAAAGCATGTTTTAACAATCCATTAACATCAAGTCTGAGAAGGAATGAAAAACAGGGGAGCCGGGCAGTGGTGGCGCACACCTTTAGTCCCAGCACTTGGGAGGCAGAGGCAGGTGGATTTCTGAGTTCGAGGCCAACCTGGTCTACAGAGTGAGTTCCAGGACAGCCAGGGCTACACAGAGAAATCCTGTTTTGAAAAACCAAAAAAAAAGAGTTCAAAACTAGTCTCCTTTAAATAGCAAGTTCAAGTCCAGCCAGGGGTACAAAGTGAGATTCTGTCCCAGAAACTGAAAAATACATAAGAATAAGAGTAAAAGAAACTTAAAAGCAACATGTAATAAACACACAAAGGAGAACAAGCAAGGACCCATCCCTAGATCAACTATTTTTCCTTCTGGTAAGCTCCTAGAGAAACGCTTTCTTTTTATGTTGTTGGCTTTTTGTTCATTTGGGTTTTTTGTGGGGTGGGGTGGGGGTAATGCCCCTACTCTATAGAAACTAAATTTTCTGTTCTAACTCTGGACTGGAAGGCTATAACAACAGTCTTAAAGGTACACACACACACACACACACACACACACACACACACACACACACGCAAGCACACTGCAGCTTCTCAGGGTAAAGTACCCACCTAACCTGTTCAGAGTAACAGCCTTGCTCTTCTCGGGAGTCAAGTGAGCAGCCTGGATTAACTGGAACGCAGCCAGCTGCCTTGGGAAGGGACAGGTTGAAATCTACTCTGTCTCCTAGGCCTGGCACAATGGTACTCTTAGCAAATTCACCGTTGTCGGCGATCCCGCCTTACACGCTCCAGTTACTGA
Source organism: Montemys delectorum (assembly GCA_019843815.1). Classification (NCBI taxonomy): domain Eukaryota; kingdom Metazoa; phylum Chordata; class Mammalia; order Rodentia; family Muridae; genus Montemys; species Montemys delectorum. The sequence continues at coordinate 72 of JADRCD010212250.1, read as the reverse complement.
GGTCCCAGGCAGTAAAGGCTACAGCTTAGCTGCCTGCTCACAGGCATGCCTTGCTCCTCTGGCTGAGTAGCC